>JAJAGP010001563.1:0-179740 GCA_025084515.1 Ancistrus triradiatus | reverse complement strand
AGTTGCCATAAGCTTCGTAACTTACCAAGGCCGTGCTAAAACATTTTGACAGAGTTATGAGCGCCGTGTACCATCTACAGTCGGTTCTAGGTCAGAAAGCACAACCAAAATTATTTCATACATTAGGCGCACCGCATTTTAAGGCGCACTGTCGATTTTTGAGAAATTAAAGGATTTTAAGTGCGCCTTATGGTCCGAAAAATACGGTAAATAAAATGTCAAACCTTGTGTGTGTGTGTGTGTGTGTGTGTGTTTGTGTGTGTGTAACAGGTGTACAGTTTCACCTGGATGTACTCAGTGAGACAGCTGAAGACATGTTTGGCCACAGCTAAACTTTTTTACATGATTCCTTATGGGGAAAATGTGCTTAGTACTCATTTTCGGTTCCAGGAGACTTGACGAAAACCAAAAATGAAGAGTACCAAGCACATTTTTCCCATAAGGAATCATATAAATTGAATGAATCTCTTCCATACCACCAGAAAATCCACACTGTATAAGGCATTATATGCATTAATGGAGTTGTATTGTACAGGTGCTCCCTGATTTATGAAGTATATTATGATACATTTCAACAAATCCATCATAAGTTAAATGTAATATGAACTGAGGTTTAACCACTCAGAGGATTTCATTAAACTAATGCAGGACAGGTATGAGGAATCCATATAGTGGCGATGCAGGGCTGTATCGGTTTTTGTGAGAGCATGATAAAGTCTGGGATGGAACCTGGAATGCTTTATAGATAATTGAAACAACTTAAAACACTTTTTAAACAATTGGTAATACACATGCATAAGCTAGGCTTGCTCAGTTGGTGATTGGCCTTAAAATTAAGAAGATAATTACATTTTGTAAAGCTGCTTTGCTCCATTGTAAAACAAAAAAAAGCACTATAGAAATAAATCTGACTTTAGTTAACTTGATAGTAATTTAAAAAGCTGTTTTCTATAGTGTAGAAAAAAGCAATCTCTAGAGACTGTAACTACAGTTCATGTATCGCACCAATTATAACATTGTTTTGTATCATTTGGACACGGATATTTTTGGTGCATCATTAACATTAACATACAGTCTTTGTATGTTTCTGTCTAGCAGTGTCATCGGAAGGGTCTAGTGTCCCCGGCTTGATCCCGACCTCAGACTTCATTTTTGTTGAGTTTGCATGTCCTCCCCGTGTCCATGTGGGTTTAATCCAGGTGCTCTGATTTCTTCCCACAGCCTAAAGACATGCATTAGGTCAACTGATGATGTTAAATTGGCCCGACTGCTATAAGTTTGTGTATCAATGTAACTGTAACGACTCAGACACTCCAGGGTATGGGAATCAAATGCAGGTTTATTTAAACGCGTGGCAAGAACCGAAGTCAAAAACACAGTCCAAAGTCAAAAACCAGGTGATCAAAAAACACGAGCGTGGTAGCAAAAGGGTAAGGCAATAACGTAGTCGGAACAGTAGAAATAGGGTCAAAAACGTGGAAAGGCAATAATTCTAACAAACCGTATCTGAATCGCTTGGAATCGCCGAACTGGAAACGAGACCTTGCAACCTGTGTTTGCAACGCGTGCCCTTTTAAAGATGGCCGTCCACCGGAAGCCTGGCGGCCTAATACTCGGGTGACGGCGCTCTCTGGCGGTGCGGCGAGGAATCCGCTGCCAGCGTGACAGTAACCCTGAGTCTGTTGTAAATGGCCATCGAAGCTGAAAGCAAGGTTAATTAAAAAAACAAACAAATAAACATAGTTAAAGTGCAGATTTACCCTTTAAATTCACAATTGGACAAATTGCATAAATTAAACAAACAATATTAAACCATTAGCTGAACACTTTACCAACAAATGTTTTTGTTATGCTCATTTACTGAGCAGTCATACTTGGTATTTTTATTCAATTCTGCTAATCTTTGGAATGTTATGGCAGTTTCACTAAATGAGTTAAAATCACTGCAGGACCCAAACATAGATGTAGTTCACTCAGTGAAGTTCTGAGGCCTTACAAAAACACTGATGGTACTGCAAATGTGTCCAAACTTCAGCAGCTTTGACATCCCATTTATTCTGGTGTATAGAAATGTGTGTATAAAAACATGTTTAATTTGGTTCCTGAATAGATTCTCTCTTTTAATCAACATAACATCTAATTTGACCAGGGTTGCACAAACGTTACTAAATTACGAAATACCTCTAAGAATTTAATGACTGTTCAGTATAATTTAAGAACAAATACCAAACCCTGCATTTAGAAGAGTAGAACCTCAGGAAACAAACAAACAAAAAATCAGGAAACAATGAATTAACAAGGTTTTCCTTCAAGGTACTGATGTCTGTGGGCCATAAATAATCTTTCAACGTTATAGCCAGTTAAACAATCAGAGTGTGAACCATTATGCATTAATTTTGTCATGGCTGGCAGAAATTGGAGGTGGATGCGAGAAGCTGATCAGAAGCAGAGCAGGATCGTAGTGAAAACACAGTCTAGAGTTCAGTCGTACCAGACAGAGTCTGAAGAACGCAAGATGTGAAAATATGGAGTCAGAAATCAGAGCAGGATTTGTCAACAGAGAATAGCCAAACTGATACAGGAAAGTAATGTTCAGAAACAAAGTGAAAACAAAGCAAAACTCTGCGACAAGATGGTGAAAGTGCAATGTTTAAAAAGCTGTGATAATAATAACAAAACAGGGAAACCAGGAACCAGTGCACATAGTGATGTAGGGAGTGATGTAGGTAGTGAGGAAGTGACATGGTCATGACATTACTCCACCCAAGGTGTCCACAGGGGCTGCCATGTCATGCATTAGACAGGAGTCATAGAGATGACAGTAGCAGGAGGAGTTCAGGCAAGCTCTCGGATAGGAGAGGGCATGGTGGTGGATTCATCCAGGGGGTCAGAGAATGCCAGCTTGAGCAGGGATACATGGAATGACAGGAATATCCAGAAGTGACGAAGAAACATGAGGCAGCATATCACCTTGTTGATCGGCTTGATTATTAGAAATGGGCCAAGGTATCAGGGATGCATCTTTCTGCTGCCCCTGTAAAAGCTCATGTCATGAGGCAAGAGTCAGACCCAGTCACCAGGTTGAAGGGTGGGGGGCTTGGCTGTGTTGGTGATCGGCCTGTTGCTTGTGTTGTTGGAGGGCCTTTTCACTTTTCTGGTGGACCTGAATTGACACAGGCTCACTACACCACTTCCAGGTATCCATAGCTAGGTTGGCTGAAGGCGACGGGTCCCAGGGCATGAAGGTGGGTTGGTAGCCCAGGATGCAATGAAAAAGAGTGAGGCCAGGGAGAGAAGTGACTCCAGTCTGACTTGTTGTTCTGGCAGAAGATGCACAGAAACATACCCAGCTCCTGGTTGGTATGTTCTCTGGTAGTCCATAGTGTTGGAAGAGATACTTAACAGTCTGAAGGTACCTGGCATACGGGGTTAAATTTTACCAAGTGGAAAATGTGGTGAGTATGGTTGTATGGCTCCCAGCTTTGAGCAGGTCAGTGACAAAGTCCATGGTGATGTAGGACCAGGGGCAGTCAGGGTGTACTCACACCGAGACTGGTTGCCTTGGATCATGCCAGGGTACAATTGCCCCCCTTCCCCATTTACCCACTGGCATGCGCTCACACTGGCTTCAACGAAATGCTCTCATTTGTCATCACGACATGTGGTCGCACCACAGACTTCATGGTTGTACATCTGTGATTGGGTAATCACATACTTTTATGCTTGTTTTGGTATTGTTTCAGGGGCGCTGAACCACAGCCCTCGCATAAGCCTTTTAATAAATGCCCTGATTATGCATTGCACCGATTTTCAGCTTCTCATGCTGCACATAAGATAACTTCATAGTTGTATTTACTATGTGGTTTTTTGGTTTCATTTTGGGTGCATTGACACAGTCCTCTCATAAGCCTTATAATAAATGTACTGATTATGCAACACACTGAAGATTTTAACAAAGCCAGCTGACGCTATGTTCTGTGCTCGCCCTATGCCGTGCACAAGTCCGATGAACCATGCTCGAGCCCATCTATTCAAGGTTGCCAAGCGCGGTTCAGCATACCACGACCCGGCATGATTTGGAATGATCACGCTAGTCAAACAGACAGTGCTTTGGGGGTAAATCGCATCCAAGTGCAGTACAGATTGTCTAGTGTGAGTACTCTCTCAGGGACCAGGAGAGGTTGCCTGCAGGGGGTATATGGGGAACCAGCTTGGACTGAGTGAAAACAGAACAGGAAGCAATACATTTTGATTCAGCCTGCTTCAGCATGCATATATCAGGTATACATGCTCCCAGAATGCCTTTTTTAATTTCTGTGTGTAAAGGTCAGTGTCACTGTCTTTTGCTAAGTGGCCAAATATGTATTTATTATGTCATATAATATCAAGAAATCTGTTGACATTATGGAACTAATTCTAAGAACAGAAGGCACCACTAGAAAATATTGTGTCACAAAGCTGTGATATCGCCAAATAATATACAGTACATTTATCATTCTCAACACCATATTTTCATGAAAAAGAGTTCAAAATCAAGGCTTCATGCAAGTTGACTCAATTTCCAGCCATATTTGTGTATTTTATTTCAATATTTCGTGTCTGGTATATCAACGCAGACATGTTTTCTTTATCTTGTTTTCTTGGTCTTTCATGTCTTGTTCTTTGAACAATAATCTGTTTAATAATATCTTTTCTAATACTCTGGTGAAAGCACCCCACACGCATTATTTTTCTTTTAATCCAAGATACAACCCATTATTTTTTTCATCTAATCCTTATGTTTTAAAAGACATAACTTGGTGTGATGTAATTAACCGACACTGTCTGAAATGAGTGCAGTCCAATTTTAAAAGGGATTATGCCTTAATTACCTTATTCTGCAACAGAATTAATGGTTGTTTTGCAATATCTAAATCCGAAGTATTGACACCACTGAAGAAGAACCTTTATTTTTGGGGTAATAAGGGGATATAATATTAAAGTTTAACCTTGTTATCTCACCCCCCCATTTTCATGCCAACCTCATCTCTCGCCATCTGTGATGGCAGGACAGATTTTCCCCCATGCGTTTTAGCTCGAAAAGCTGCCAACCTCGCCTCTCGTCCTTGCCAAGCTTAAAATGTGACAAATATCCTGCCAGTAATAAAGTTCTACCCTGCTAAGTCGCCATGTTTCAGGCCGTCAATAGGTGGCACATTAATCCTACTTTAAACTTGCCATGCCAGATGATGTACAGCCACTGTTTGTTATCAGAAACGTTATATAAGGAACAGACTGGTCACTGGTTGAAATATGAATGGGACTGTATTACAGAAGCCCCGGTCCATCATTAAAAAGAACCAATTGGCATATTAGTAAATGTGTTGAGAGTAGCAAGTCTTGGCCCCTTTGTAGTGGCGGGGTGCATGCTCAGTAGCCAGAATAACTTAAAAAAACATCTTTTTCTGTGTTATTTAAACCCAACAATGCAATTAAGTTATACCATTTTTGTTAGATTATACCAGCAATTTTAAATATCTATTTAAATGTTAATTTCTCTTTCAGTTTACAGATACATTGAGGTAGGAGTCTGGTCTTGTATGGCTGGGAATAACTGCACGGTGGCGTTACCAAGATGGCGGCAGACTTATCTTCTAATGACTTTGCTGTTAGTCTTTGTTTATACTTCAAGCACTTTGCGTCACTGAAACAATTGTCAATCACAAACTATTTTTCAATTTTGCCTAAATTAACAGAAATTGTACATGTATATTAAAAGATTGCATGATCACATGGGCTGCTCAGTAAAACACATTATGTCAAGATCAGGGATGAATTTTCTTTGTAGTCTTGGTCGCCAAACTTGCCTCTCACCAAAAATAGCCGTGAAACTTGGGTGGGATAACGAGTTTAGATTGTATATTCAAGTTCCATCTAGTAAGGAACATTTTAAAATAAATTGTAGGAATGGAGCAGGGTGAAAGAAGAGACAAGAGTGTTCTTTTTGGACCCCTTTATGCTATTTAGTCGTTGAAAATCTCTCACACACAAGATTGTCTTTCTATCATCGTGGGGATTTTTCATGTGGAGCATCCTGGAATCGTCATCCACCTTCCAGCAGATGTGCATCAGCCTGGAGGAGTCTGGGGAGTTCAGAGAGTCTATTGTCCATAGGAAGTGCTTCTAAATGCGCCGTACCACCAGCTTCTCACCAAACTGTCACTCTTTAATCTAATCACTCTTTACTCTCTCTTTACTTTTTCGTTATATTCTTTTTATTATTTGTGCCCATAAATAAATTCATAAGCATATCAGCTTTTGTCATATGATGAATTGAATGTATTTATATGCTTATTCAGCTTCAGTGAGGGCTTTATCCTGATCAGGTCTTTGGAGACTGAGACTATCACAAAAATTCTGGCCGAAAGATTACACAAACAAACAAACAAACACACACACACACACACACACACACACACACACACACACACACACACACACACAGACACACACATTTCTATCATAGTGGGGACCTTCTATTGACATAACATTACTGTTGACATTTTCTGCAGTACCCCCTTTTAGCCCTCCACTCCGACATACCCATATACGTTTTTTGTGCTGAGATCACTCTGAATTACTCTGTGACATGCATGCAAAATGTAATGTACCTGTATCTTAAATTACATTTCTTAAAATGCAGCAAGGCAAAAATCATCACCCCCTAGCAATAGCTCTGTGCCACCACTAGGGGCTGTACCGCCAATTTGGGAACCTAATTAATTCTCCACATAACCCTAACCTCAGTAATCTAAAGTACATCTTTTGGATCTTACGTTTTTTTTTTCTTTCAAAAGATAGTTTTAGGAATAAAGTATAATTACCCCACCCCCTTAAACACACACACACACACACACACACACACACACACACACACACACACACACACAAATACAAACAAACACACACAAACACATAGATATCTAAGAGCAAGAACACTCAACACCGAAGCCACACAAGTGCAGAATGTGTAGCATAAACTGCTTTTGTACCAATTTGGGAGGATATACAGTGGTGCTTCAAAGTTTGTGAACCCTTTAGAATTTTCTATATTTCTGCATAAATATGACCGAAAACATCATCGGATTTTCACACAAGTCCTAAAATTAGATCAAGAGAACCCAGTTAAACAAATGAGACAAAGATCTTATACTTGGTCATTTATTTATTGAGGAAAATGATCCAATATTACATATTAGTGAGTGGCAAAAGTATGTGAACCTCTAGGATTAGCAGTTAATTTCAAGGTGAATTTAGAGTCAGGTGTTTTCAATCAATGGGATGACAATCAGGTGTGAGTGGACAAACTGTTTTATTTAAAGAATTTGAAAGTCTGCTCTTCACAGCACGTTTGTGTAAGTGTATCATGGCACGAACAAAGGAGATTTCTGAGGACTTCAGAAAAAGAGCTGTTGATGCTCATCAGGCTGGAAAACATTACAAATCCATCTCTAAAGAGTTTGGACTCCACCAATCCACAGTCAGACAGATTGTGTACAAATGGAAGAAATTCAAGACCATTGTTACCCTCCCCAGGAGTGGTCGGCCAACAAAGATCAGTTCAAGAGCAAGCCGTGTAATAGTTGGCGAGGTCACAAAGGACCACAGGGTACCTTCTAAGCAACTGAAGGCCTCGCTCACATTGGCTAATGTTAATGTTCATGTGTCCACCATCAGAAGAACACTGAACAACAATGGTGTGCCTGGCAGGGCTGCAAGGAGAAAGCCACTGCTCTCCAAAAAGAACATTGTTGCTTGTCTGCAGTTTGCTAAAGATCATGTTTTGTACCGCCTCTGTCGCCTATAGGCTCAGTAAAGCCTGGACTTCACTGTCAGTCCATATGGCCGTTTTATTTTTTATTTTTTAATTTTTAGAGCAAGAATCTGTTCTTTATAAGACACTTGCATCTGGACCAATCACTATACAGTTGTGTCACTACATTGGTGTTTAATAGTCATACTCTCACATCTGTACCAATCACTGCATATTACACCACTCAGGGTTCTTATGAGACAAGACCCTACCTTGAAGTTGGAGCTAAAAAAGCCCCTATACACTGCATTCAGTGTGAACACGCAACAAAGGGAACATTTTATTCAACAGTTCTAAGACCAATGAAAACGTTTCTCCAGTGACAAAGCGCCTATTTCTGCCTCTGGAAGAAACATCAGGAGCTTTCAAAGACCAGATTCCATCTGTGCAGCCGCACACAATCCTTTGCAAAGCCAAGTGGCATCTGGAGTGGTGTAAACAGTTCTTTCCTATTTCAGCATAAACTGAGCTTTCTCGCTCTCTCCTCTCTCTCTTCCATTCGCCTGCAGGTGCTAGTTTCTTGTGCTGAATGAAAGCCGACAGATCATCACCTTTCTTGTTGGCCGCATGGAACGAATTGCTTCCATCCAATTAGAGGACCTGATTGTTCAGTGTGGGACAAGCAATTCATTTATAAGTGACTCTTAACCACAGTGTTTGTTTATGTGTACTAGGGTTGCACATTTGCTACTCTCAGATTACAGAGTGTTGATGATATCAACCAGCCTTAACTTTAAAACCACTGACAGGTGAAGTGGATAACATTGAGAGTGTGATGCTCTGGGTAATGTTCTGTCGGGGAAGCTTGGGTCCTGGCATTCAGCTGGATGTTACGTTGACATGAACGACCTAGCCAAACATTGTTACTGATCAGGTACACCTGTTTATTCCCTCGTTCAGCAGGATAGTGTGCCATGCCAACAGAAAGTTGCAGTTTCTGTTAAAAATCAGTTTTCCCTGTTCTATCCTTGTGGGGACATTTGGTATATTAACACTGTCACTCTGGATATGTGTGTTTGCTAAAGGTTGTAAATGTGAAATGTTTAAGGTCTGAACATTTAAATATAGGGTGAATACTAACTGTGGTAGCCTAGTGTTTAAGGTACTGGACTATGGACCAGAAGGTTCAGGGTTCAAATCCCACCTCTGCCAAGCCACCACTGTTGGGTCCTTGAGCAAGGCCCTTAACCCACGATTGCTAGGATTTGTAAGACTGTATCAATTGTAAGTCGCTCTGGATAAGGGCGTCTGCTAAATGCTGTAAATTAAATGTAAATGTAAAAATGTAAATGTACTAACTGTTAGTTGGTCGTTTTGTTGATAATGAAATTTGTAATATTTGAATACAATTTTGGTGATCTGCAGTGAGACAGGGATGCTGCATGACTCACAAATAAAATTCTCTACAAATATGACTTGGTCCTGCTCTCCTCTACTGCATAGGGCACACAACAGAACCTGAAGCTGCTACAGAAATAGTGTCACAGCCAGTGCTTAATTTTTAAAACATGAGGTGAGGAAAGAGCGAGCATGAAGAGACCCAGTAAGTGGGGAGGGAGTGGTGAGTTCGTATAGAGGAATGTATAAACTCAACAGTGCTGTAAATGCTCCAACTAATACAGTAGTCCTCAATATAGAATAATTGTATTAATTAAATATACTTACTTACCTTGTTTAACTGTCTTCTATCACTCCTGATGTGTGACCATGCAAAATGTGATTGATGATCTAATTATTCTAGAGCTGCAGTTACCATCAAAGAAAGCCATTTGGGTTTTTGGAGATGAGGTTTCACCCAAATACCCTCCTCTACATTGGATTGCAACACCAGTAATTAGAAATGCTGACATGTTAATGATATGCAAATTATAAAAAAACAGACACAAAATATTCAAAAGCATCACACAAAATCATCCTACACCACTTGATCTGATTTTTGATGTGGCTAAGAAACTTTGCTCTCAGTCTGTCTTTTATGCCCCTCCCCTCAGTGTTGAGAAGTGTATGTGTCACTTAGCTAAACTTCACTTATTAATATTGTTTATTTTTATATTATTTTATATGGAACAATGCAGGTTGGCTGAGGTAGGATTTGAACCCTGGACCTTCTGGTCACAGTTTAGTACCTTAACGCTAAATCTTGCAGGACCAGGGAATGATCCATGTCCAATGTCCCCTCCCAAGACACAGTAAATCATGTCTGCATGTGATGCCTGATAGGAGTAGAAGACACCGCAGGGACACGAACCCGGATCCCTGTGGTGCTCGGCTTGCGAATTGGAACATTGCACCACCTGAACACCCTTGATTTGATCGAATTAAGCGTTATAATGCTTATCATACAGACATGGTGATTTTGTAAAACATTTTTCCAGCTTACACTGCTTCATGGGCTTGATAGGTTAAACACTTAACAAACGTAATTTGAAAAGTCAATACTACACATAATGACACACAATTCTGTATTTACCATAATCTTAATACAGATCACACAAAACTTTATTAAAGGCAATTCGCAATGGGAAAAATAATTAAGGCTAAATTGTGCAGACATTTTATCAGTTCACTGGTGCATTACGTAAGACAGCTGCTGACGCACATCTCGTATGACACAAAACATCAGTCCAAGCTTTAATAAAAGTTGATCGCATGCAACATGTTTGTCCCTGATGCCATCACTTGTATTACGAAGCGTGGTTGGTGTACTCCCTTGTCAAATCCCTACTCCCAATTCAATTAAGATTCCAATCAGTTGTCGCTAAAATAGATGCAACACTTTCAATTAGGTTTTGTGATTTTCTAAAGTGGGGTGTAATCAAGCAGTGCATGTTCACATCACCCACTTCCCACGGGTGCCTCATCTAAAATCCAGTGAGCCCTCGGCCTCCTCCACATCCATTCGTTTAACTTTTGTCAAGTATGTGCCTAATGGGCCTTTCTCATATAGGCTGTAAACAAAAGCAGTGAAATGCTGAGGAAATCAGAGGGAGTCACAGCAGCCTTTGACCTCTCCCACTATCCTGACTCCCACCATCAGGGCCAAACATAATGAGCAATCTAGATATAGGAGGAAGGTATGTGTCAGAATGGAAACCACAGGAACCATAGCATTGCAAGAACACATAAGAAACAAACGAGACAGGAAGGGGTGATGTTATATTTAGGAACAGAAGTAAATGGAGAGATGTAATTTTCAGCAGTGTTGGGCAGTGCCATACCAAAAAGCAGATGGGCAGTGGTGTACCAAAAAGCGACAGTTTAACTAAACCCCATTAAGGTTCCAGCAGTTTTATGTCAAGTAGCATGTAAATACTCATTTTCTTGAATCAGCTTGAACATCTGTGTATCCAAAACCATGAACATTAATATGGAGTTGGTCCTCCTTTTACTGATATAGGTGTCACCACTCTATTAAAAAGGCCACTCACCAAATTTTGAATCATTCATTCATTTCTTTCTTATCAGGTTAATCCTGGGACAGGGTCGCAGGAGAGCGGGTTGCCTAGCTGGCAGCATAGGGTGCAAGCTAGAACAACCCTAGATAGGGCGGGCCAATCCATCATAGGGCACACATACTCACACACTCATACGCACACTCATGGACACTAGGGGCCACTTTAGTGTAATCAATTAAATCTAAAAGCAAGTTTGGTGGACTATGGAAGGAAACAGAGACTACCCGGAGTAAACCCTCGTGGACACGGGAAAGACATTCAGACTCCCATACAGGAAAGGGCCCAGACTGAACCCAGGACCTTCTCTATATATATATATATGTACACCATATTACAGTATCAATGTAAAACTGAGCATACAAAAATTAATACAAAAACATTAAGCATGCACAAATGGCCAAAATAACCATAACCTCTATGGGTTAATTCTTCAAGTTGTTTTTTTCATATGCCACGGTGTGTTTTTGCCTTCTGTTGAGCTGACATCTGTGGGCATCAGAACAGAAAGTTGGACAGGCTTTTAGCCAATCTACGTGACACTCTGTCGCAATGACAGCACGAAACCAGCTGGACACGGCTTTAGTCATACTGAGGCTAATGGTTATTTGTGACTATATTATATGGTGCAACGCCGGCCTAGTTGCCAGTGTGTGCAGGACTTCCTAGAATTACTACCAATCGAACCGTTTTATATTTATTAAATTGCTCAGGTTGTCATGTTTGGTACTGTTTAATTGACTAGCGCAAGGTACTCATTCAAATTACTCATTCCCACGACCGGCCCCTATAAATTGGAATGATGTTACAGGAGATAATTATAAAAACTTGTCGCACCCTTTTTTTCACCTCTTAGTAGTTCTTCCTACCTTTGCCTCTTCGGGTGGTATGCTCCCCTGCCCAGTCACTCTCCCCCGACACTGAGTCTTGCGTTTTCTTGTTTATACTTTGTACCACTTAGTTTTCCTATTCTCGTGTTTTGACCATCACCAGCATCCCCCCTTCAATTTTGGATGACTTTTGGGGATACATAACTCAGAACACAAAATTGTGCTCGTTTTCTACGTATGAACGGGTCTTATTTCCCCTTTATTTTTTTCATTGCTGGTAGACCATGGACCAGTGCATGGACCGTCTTGCCTGTAGCATAAGCTTAACCTGACTATCTGTAGTCTCTTGTGTATTGATTTTCCTACGTTACATATTTTTAACATTTATATGTTCCAGGGAACCATACAACTCTGTCATTCATCGTGACCCGCTATCCCCACATTTATGTGTTAACTTTTTTTGATCGAAACTGCAAAATACTAACACATTTTCATTTAGAAATTCAAAAAACATGCAAGAGATTGGTCACCCCTGGCCAAATTGCTTGAGACTGTTGCTCGTGCATTTGTTTGCATAGGCAAGAACAACTCTATACAGGGAACCAATCCATCATAGCACATACACTCACACAATAGAGCATTTTTTAGAGACACCAATTAACTTAACAAATGTCTTTGGACTGTGGGGGGAAACTGGAGTACCTGGACACAGGGATGACATGTACACTCCACACACAAAGGACTCAAATCACTTCCCCTGGGGACTGAACCCAGGACCTTCTCACTGTGAGGTGACCGAGCCACCCATTGTCATCATCATCATCTTTTCCACTTATCCATTTCAGGATCGCTCTGGCAACAGGGTACGCAAAGTAGCCCAGGTACCCCTGTCCCCTGCAACTTCCCAGCTCCTCCTGAGGGATCCCCAGCCACTCCCGGGCCAGCTGGGAGATATAATCCCTCCAGTGAGTCCTTGGTCTACCCTGGAGATTCTCCCAGTTGACTGTGCCTGATACACTTCTAGTGGGAGGCGTCCAGAACCATCTCAACTGGCTCCTCTCAATGCGAAAGAGCAGCAGTTCTACTCCAAGCTCCTCCTGGATTGCCGAGCTCCTCACCCTATCGCAGAAAGTATGCCCAGCAACCCACCGGAGAAAGCTCTTTTCAGCTACTTGTATTGGCATCTCATCCAATGTTGCACCCAACCTACAGCCCTCTTCCCATCACGACCCTGAGATACCTGAACTCCTCCACTTGGGGTAGGTTCTCACCCCCTATTTGAAGGGAGAATGCCATTTTTTTCCCTGGAGATAACCTTGGCCTCAGACTTGGAGGTGCTGATACGCATACCGATTGCTTCACACTCGACAGCAAACGACTCAAGGGCACGCTGGTAGCCAGAAGGACAACATCATCCAAAAATCCCCCCCAAAATCCCCCCCGTGGATGCCCTCCCATCCCAGGATACGCCTCGCGCCTCAGTCCATGAATATAAGCAACAGGACTGGAGACAAGGCACAAACCCTGACGGAATCCAATGGCAACACTGAACAAGTCACCATGCCACCCAGTAGTAATTAATATGAAACCATATATTCTCTATTCAGTTCAAATCTGGATGTAACACATCTCCTGGAAACAAAAGTTGCGTTAGACAACCATGTGGTTATTGTTGTTCTCAAAGGAGTCTTGTTTTCTGAGGTCTGGAATTCTATTGGCAGTTTTTGAAGACTTTTCCCCTGTCTTTGAGAACTGTACATTTCAGCAGGTGGTCATCTCTGATGATGCTTTGAACCCTTCAGAACCTTTCTTTCTGGCAACATCACCTGTTTTTTAAAGCACTGACCCATTCTCTTAAAAGTTACTAGTGAAAGAGGGATTTGCTTTGCCTGATGACCTGATTTCTGACAGCAGTGGTTGCATGATATTTTGACTTTTTTGAAGCAGATTTTCACTCGTTTACCTTGGGACTCACAAGACTGCATTGTATATCACTACCATCTACAGATATCTGTCACTCCTGGTTTTATTTGCGATGGGCTGCATCAGGTGTAGGAGATTACCAACTTATGACTGATCTTTTAAACAAAAATACGTGCCAGGAATCTCCAGACTTCGAACCAGGACACACCACAGACTATAAACATGGACAACCCCCAGCATGCAAGGTCACCTGAGTACTGATCATCATTACCACCTTAAAGCAATAGGTCTTCTATTTATCAAATACCTATTCATATATACTGTGTGCACCTGTTTCTGACTTTAGCACTTGCCTCCATCTCACCATTACTTTTTAGTACTTTTCCATTAGTGACATAATACTTTGCATATTATGGCGGCAGCAGGAGGTATTGTCTGGCAACAATCCCTCACGTACCAGGGAGATTAATTGGAGACCAGCAGCAACAGATAGCTGCGCTTACAGCTTAGCTCCAGCAAATGGCGTCTGTCGCTCGTCAGCCTGCAGCTAACCCTAGTGCTCCCATTGTGACCACCAATAAGTACATCTCGCTACCCAATAAGTACAATCGGGATCCTCCATGTGTAAGGAATTTCTTTTTCAACATTCTCTATTTCTTACAGAACATTCCAAACTCTCTGACACTCAAAAGATATAGCATTGCCATATATAGCCATAGCATTGAACCATGCTATGCGCTATAAAGCGCTGACACGGGCCTCCACAGTGTGGAATATCAAACAGGAGTAACACAATCCATGTATGGCCAGTTCAAAGAGAAATTTTGTGACGTTTTTGATCATGGACCCTCTGGAAAGGGAACTGGGCAACAGATATTGGCAGTGAAACGAGGATGGAGAACTGGCACCGAGTTCGCACTATAGTTCAGAACTTTAGCAGCCAGAAGATGGTGGAACAAGCTGGCAGCTGCGTACTGGCAAGGAATGGACTCTGACATCCTTACAGAAGTGACATGCCAGGATGAACAACAGAGTCTGGATTTGCTAATTGACTTATCCAGCAGGTTAGGAATTCTGTTGTGAAATTGGTCCCAGTCATGAGATGAACTAATTTATTTGCAGCATGGACAACGTTGAACCAAAGCAAACCAAAAGTCTCAGAAGAACCTGACTGTCTAAACAGGAATGAGAAAGGGGAAGGAAAACTAGTTGACATTTACATCATTTAGCAGACACCCTTATCCAGAGTGACTTACAATTGATACAATATTACAAGCAATTGTGGATTAAGGGCCTTGCTCAAAGACCCAATAATGGCAATTTGGCAGAGGTGGGATTTGAACCATAGGCCTTCTGGTCCATAGTCTAGAACCTTAACTGCTAGGCCACCACAGTCTATGCTTTTACTGTGAGCAAGGGCAACTCTGAGAGTCTCAATGCCTGCATGTCCTGATCCCAGACGTAGGAGATATTCATAGTAGAGAGCGTCCATTCACCCACATGACCCTCCGGTCAGTATACTTCCCTCATTATTTCAACAGAAATTTTAGTGATGCCACCCATTCACTGAATCCAACCTCAGCACCTTGCTGCTCCATATAACTCTTCAGGTCCAAGCATTCTATGGCACATCAGTAGGAGGAGGTGCCATCTCACACTGCAACACACCTATTGAGCTGCACATTAATGGGTAACACAAGGAACATATTTCTGTCTTCATCACAATATCAAATTATGTGAATACTCCATAATTTTGGGATTTGCCTGGCTACACTATCACAGATCACATAGTGCATGGGGAGAAAGAGAAAGCTTCTTCAGTGGTCTACACAGTGCCTAGATAATTGTATTGAACTGCCTGCAATCAGGTGTGCCACAGCCACAGTTGAAAGTCCAGAAACCTCACACAAGTTTATAATCCCCTCCGAATATCAGGACCTGAGGGAGGTTTTTAGCAGAAAGAAAGATAGTGGGCTACCTTTCCAGTGAATATATGATTGTGCAAGAAATTTGCTACCTGCTACAACCCCCTCATGCAGTAGAGTGTATCCTTTATCAGTAGAATAAAGACCTTTTCTGAAGACCTAAGTCAAGGCTACATCTGACCTTCCACATTCCCAGCATCAGCCTGTTTCTTTTTTATTGAAAAAAGAGGGGGATCTTTGGCCTTGCATTGACTATTGTGGTTTGAACCAAATATGTGTCAATTATCGATATCCACTTGCCTTAGTTCCTTTAGCCCAGGCATATTGATGAAACCGGATCTGAGAAATGCATATAACTTCTCGTATGTCACGACAAATGGGCTCTCTTGTGCTCCCAGCGTCTTCCAGTGTTTGTTGATTGCATACATTGATGACATCCTCATCTATTCCCAAGATCTGGGAACTCGTAGGACTCATCAGCATTCCTACACACTACAGTCTACAAACATGGACACCAGTATAAAAGGTCACCAGAGCGCTGATCGTTACCATATAAAGTCAATCACTTTTCTATAAATATGTCACATTTCTGAGTACCAATGGACAGCATGTTCCTAGTGTATTGTTACCCAGTGGTACCTTGTCCTTTGTACGGCTTTTTTCACCTGAATTTTTAACCATTTGCCTTGTTTACTGTACATCTCATATACTGTTTGCACCTTACCCATTGATTGTATCTTGACCAAATGTTTGCTTCAGTATTTTGGATTTGTACTCCTTGAACCTGACTTTGGTAAGTAAAGCGTCACTACCTTAACCTGCACTTGTCTATCGCCATCATTTCCGGACAAAAAGACAGAAGATATTTTGAAAGATTTTGAACATCCAGTCATGTTAGTCTGAGTTGTATATAACACTTTTACATTTTTTCATTTTTACTTTGTGTACAAGAAGACAATCTAAGTGAATTTCACTGTTCTTTTCCAACTTTTCCAACCAACACTACAGCACTGAGCAGTGACAAGCAAATGGTGGCAGAGGTGAATAGTGCATTCTGTTAGTTCTAATCTTCTGACCACTGATTTGTTGTTAGGACGATTAAAAGCTCAATATTTTCTAATATTAAATTTGGCTTATGCTATTTACACAGGAGGGTAACCTGTTGAGGTATCTGTATTGGCATTTCTCATCAGACGTAAGCCTCAACGAAAGGAAATGAACTCTGATCCTTAACAGTCTTCAAACATTTTGGAAGCTGCTCAACAGATGAGGTTTAAAATACTGTAGGTGAGTCAGATTTATCCTTACAGTCATAGCTAAAAAGGAACCCAAAATGCAGGCACCATCAGTTTATATCACGTCTGACCATGTTCTACCTTTTTGTGGTGAGCATAGTTTCTTATGTAGAATCGGAGAAGCCAAAAAGCATAGCCTCACCGGTGTTGTGCCACAGGAGTGAGAACAGATGGGGATTTGACTACAAAGACACAAAGCCAGAAACCTTCCAGCAGGCGAGACAAGATCACTTCAGAGTCTACAGCCACATGAGACATTCACAGCCATGCCTAAAAATCTGCACTCCAATCAACAGCCTGACGACCTGCAGCTACAGAGCTGGAACTTCTCCAGAAATAAACGAATATACCGAGGAGGGTGCTGCAAGCGCAAATGCTGCTCAGTGCTGTTCACCGTATGACTCAGTACTCGCCTAAAGCCAAAGGATTCCTCAAAGCTTTGTTTATATATTTATTCGCCAAATTTTATTCAAACCCCAATAACACCATTGTGAATATTTGCATAGTGTAGCATTTGTAAGCATCAGGTATAGACCTTATGATTGATATACTGTGTAACGAACGAGGGCGAAGGGGATGGAGACAAACGCAGGTTCAACAGAACAAAACATGGTTTTATTTAAGGGAATACTAAAAGGAACGAAACAAGGCAGTAACCAAACTTACAAGGCGCGTTAGGGACGCGGGGGGATGGACGAGAAGCGAACGGGAAGCGGTGACGACGAGCGTTTGGGACGCGGCGATGACGTCAATGATCCGCGTCTACCGTCTCAACCGTCCGTGTTTAAGTAGAGGACCACACAGCTGGAGGCGATCAGTGTCGATCGCCGTGAGGTCCCCTGATTGGTCCCGGGGGACGGCAGATACGGTAGGCACGGCCGGTAAGCGTGACAGTGCCCCCCCCCAAGGAGTCCGAGCCGGAGCTTAGGACTCCGAGGGAAAGACCCCCCCGGGGGGCGGCTTCGCCTCAGGAGGCCTCCTGGCCGACGGACTCCAGGAGGGAATCGCCAGCAGTCGGGCGGTCGGGCGCGCGGAGAAGCACCGAGGAGAAGCGGGCGAGCGAGGAAGACGACGAGGCGACGCTTGAGAGCGCGGAGTCGCCGACGCGAGGCGGCTGAAGCAGAGTCGACCACCAGGCGAGGCTTGAGAGCAGCGGCGAGGCGGCGATGCTTGAGAGCAGCGGCGAGGCGGCGATGCTTGAGAGCAGCGGCGAGGCGGCGATGCTTGAGAGCAGCGGCGAGGCGGCGATGCTTGAGAGCAGCGGCGAGGCGGCGATGCTTGAGAGTCAGCGGCGAGGCGGCGATGCTTGAGAGCAGCGGCGAGGCGGCGATGCTTGACAGCAGCGGCGAGGCGGCGATGCTTGAAACAGCAGCGGGCGAGGCGGCGATGCTTGACAGCCAGCGGCGAGGCGGCGATGCTTGACAGCAGCGGCGAGGCGGCGATGCTTGACACAGCGGCGAGGCGGCGATGCTTGACAAGCAGCGGCGATGGCGGCGATGCTTGACAGCAAGCGGCGAGGCGGCGATGCTTGACAGCAGCGGCGAGGCGGGCGATGCTTGACAGCAGCGGCGAGGCGGCGATGCTTGACAGCAGCGGCGAGGCGGCGATGCTTGACAGCAGCGGCGAGGCGGCGATGCTTGACAGCAGCGGCGAGGCGGCGATGCTTGACAGCAGCGGCGAGGCGGCGATGCTTGACACAGCAGCGGCGAGGCGGCGATGCTTGACAGCAGCGGCGAGGCGGCGATGCTTGACGCAGCGGCGAGGCGGCGATGCTTGACAGCAGCAGGCGAGGCGGCGATGCTTGACAGCAGCGGCGAGGCGGCGATGCTTGACAGCAGCGGCGAGGCGGCGATTGCTTGAACCGCAGAGGCGAGGCGGCGTTTGCTTGTCAGCAGAGGCGAGGCGGCGTTGCTTGTCAGGCAGAGGCGAGGCGGCGTTGCTTGTCAGCAGAGGCGAGGCGGCGTTGCTTGACAGCAGAGGCGAGGCGGCGTTGCTTGACAGCAGAGGCGAGGGCGGCGTTGCTTGACAGCAGAGGCGAGGCGGCGTTGCTTGATCAGCAGAGGCGAGGCGGCGTTGCTTGGCAGCAGAAAGACGACGAGGCGGCCCTGCTTGGCAGCAGAGACGACGAGGCGGCCCTGCTTGGCAGCAGAGACGACGAGGCGGCCCCTGCTTGGGCAGAGAGACGACGAGCGGCTGCAGAGCAGAGTCGTGGACGACGAGCGGCTGCAGAGCAGAGTCGTGGACGACGAGCGGCTGCAGAGCAGAGTCGTGGACGACGAGCGGCTGCAGAGCAGATCGTGGACGACGAGCGGCTGCAGAGCAGAGTCGTGGACGACGAGCGGCTGCAGAGCAGAGTCGTGGACGACGAGCGGCTGCAGAGCAGAGTCGTGGACGACGAGCGGCTGCAGAGCAGAGTCGTGGACGACGAGCGGCCTGCAGAGCAGAGTCGTGGACGACGAGCGGCTGCAGAGCAGAAGTCGTGGACGACGTGGATGCTTGTCAAGCGGGGTCGTGGACTCACGTGATGCTTGAGAGCAGAGTCGTGGACGACGTGATGCTTGAGAATGCAAGAGTCGTGACGACGTGATGGCCTTGAGACCAGATGACTCCAGGGCCCAGGAGGCGACTCGCTACGGACGAGCATGAGTCGGTGGACGACGTGAATGCTTGAGAGCAGAGTCGTGGACGACGTGATGCTTGAGAGCAGAGTCGTGGACGACGTGATGCTTGAGAGCAGAGTCGTGGACGACGTGATGCTTGAGAGCAGGAGTCGTGGACGACGTGATGCTTGAGAGCAGAGGTCGTGGACGACGTGATGCTTGAGAGCAGAGTCGTGGACGACGTGATGCTTGAGAGCAGAGTCGGTGGACGACGTGATGCTTGAGAAGCAGAGTCGTGGACGACGTGATGCTTGAGAGCAGAGTCGTGGACGACGTGATGCTTGAGAGCAGAGTCGTGGACGACGTGATGCTTGAGAGCAGGGTCGTGGACGACGTGATGCTTGAGAGCAGGGTCGTGGACGACGTGATGCTTGAGAGCAGGGTCGTGGACGACGTGCTGCTTGAGAAGCAGGGTCGTGTGGACGGACGTGATGCTTGAGAGCAGGGTCGTGGACGACGTGATGCTTGAGAGCAGGGTCGTGGACGACGTGATGCTTGAGAGCAGGGTCGTGGACGACGTGATGCTTTGAGAGCAGGGTCGTTGGACGACGTGATGCTTGAAGCAGGGTCGTGGACGACGTGATGCTTTGAGAGCAGGGTCGTGGACGACGTGAAATGCTTGAGAGCAGGGTCGTGGACGACGTGATGCTTGAGAGCAGGGTCGTGGACGACGTGATGCCTTGAGAGCAGGGTCGTGGACGACGTGATGCTTGAGAGCAGGGTCGTGGACGACGTGATGCTTGAGAGCAGGGTCGTGGACGACGTGATGCTTGAGAGCAGGGTCCGTGGACGACGTGATGCTTGAGAGCAGGGTCGTGGACGACGTGAATGCTTGAGAGCAGGGTCGTGGACGACGTGATGCTTGAGAGCAGGGTCGTGGACGACGTGATGCTTGAGAGCAGGGTCGTGGACGACGTGATGCTTGAGAGCAGGGTCGTGGACGACGTGATGCTTGAGAGCAGGGTCGTGGACGACGTGATGCTTGAGAGCAGGGTCGTGGGACGACGTGAATGCTTGAGAGCAGGGTCGTGGACGACGTGATGCTTGAGAGCAGGGGGGTCGTGGACGACGTGATGCTTGAGAGCAGGGTCGTGGACGACGTGATGCTTGAGAGCAGAGCCGTGGAACGACGTGATGCTTGAGAGCAGAGCCGTGGTCGACGTGATGCTTGAGAGCAGAGCCGTGGTCGACGTGATGCTTGAGAGCAGAGTCGTGGTCGACGTGAATGCTTGAGAGCAGAGTCGTGGTCGACGTGATGCTTGAGAGCAGAGTCGTGGTCGACGTGATGCTTGAGAGCAGAGTCGTGGTCGACGTGATGCTTGAGAGGGCAGAGTCGTGGTCGACGTGATGCTTGAGAGCAGAGTCGTGGTCGACGTGATGCTTGAGAGCAGAGTCGTGGTCGACGTGATGCTTTGAGAGCAGAAGTCGTGGTCGACGTGATGCTTGAGAGCAGAGTCGTGTCGACGTGATGCTTGAGAGCAGAGTCGTGGTCGACGTGATGCTTGAGAGCAGAGTCGTGGTCGACGTGGATGCTTGAGAGCAGAGTCGTGGTCGACGTGATGCTGCCGAGCATAGTCGTGGTTCGACGTGAGGCTGCCGAGCAGAGTCGTGGACGACGTGAGGGCTGCCGAGCAGAGTCGTGGAAGACGTGAGGCTGCCGAGCAGAGTCGTGGAAGACGTGAGGCTGCCGAGCAGAGTCGTGGAAGACGTGAGGCTGCCCGAGCAGAGTCGTGGAGACGACGTGAGGCTGCAGAGCAGAGTCGTGGACGACGTGACGACGCTTTGACAGCAGAGGCGACGACTTGGGTCTCTATGGAGGAGACAATCTCCGAACGGTTTTCTCTGGGGGTTGCGGCCGTTAGTGAGGTCTCAGACGGGGTCTCCGCGGAGGAGACTTGCTCAGACGGAGTCTCCGTGGAGGCAGTGGCCTTTGGAAAGGCTTCGGACGTGATGGAGCCTTTAGAAAGGCTTCTGGTGCCCTGGGGGCAGCCACCGGAACTGCAGACGTCTTGGGGCAGCCACCGGAAACTGCAGATGTGCTTGGGGCAGCCACCGAACTGCAGACGTCCTTGTGGCAGCCACCGGAACTGCAGACGTCCTTGGGGCAGCCACCGGAACTGCAGACGTCCTTGGGGCAAGCCACCGGAACTGCAGACGTCCTTGGGGCAGCCACCGGAACTGCAGACGTCCTTGGGGCAGCCACCGGAACTGCAGATGTCCTTGGGGCAGCCACCGGAACTAACATCCGGGACGCGGGAGTGGGCACGTGTGATGTGATCGTCCCGTGTCCCAAACGAACGCAGTGCGGGTGTCCGAGGAAGCCGACTGAGCGGTACCATGATCGAGAACTAGGGGTTCTGAGGCGTGTTTGGAAACGCGAATACTAGGAACTGAGGGATCGGGAAAAAAACAAACAAGAGCGACTAAAAATGAAATTGTCGGCCGGGCAGTTCGCTTGGACGCCTGGTTAGGGCGGTCCGTCGGCTGGTGGTAAGCTGGGGATCCAGCGCCTTAACCAGCCAGTGCAGAGCGGACAGGGCGAACTGGTTCTGCAGGGCTGGAACCCACAGTGTCGATGCCCGGGGATTCCCAGGAGGAGCTAAAAAGCAAACTCCAGCTCCTCCAGGAACCGGTCTATATACGGTGCCCTTCCGGAGCAAACCGGCCACATGTGGGTGGCCCAAACCAGGGCTTCACCCTCCCAGGGTGGAGAAACAAAAAGGAAACCTTCTTAAAACTCGGAGTCAAAAGGGGAAATGTCAAAAAAAAAACCGACCTGCACTGCATCACACAAACGGCCAGCAGGAGGCAGGATCGCCGTAGAAACGGTCGAGGGAAAACAAAACATTAGGTGAACCTGCTGTCTCCATTACAGGCGGATCATCTGTAACGAACGATGGGGGAGGGGAGGAGACAAACGCAGGGTTCAACAGAACAAAACAATGGTTTTAATTTAGGGAATACTAAAAGGAACGAAACAAGGCAGTAACCCAAACTTACAAGGCGCGTTAGGGACGCGGGGATGGACGAGAAGCGAACGGGAGCGGTGACGACGAGCGTTTGGGACGCGGCGATGACGTCAATGATCCGCGTCTACCGTCTCAACCGTCCGTGTTTAAGTAGAGGACCACACAGCTGGAGGCGATCAGTGCGATCGCCGTGAGGTCCCCTGATTGGTCCGGGGGACGGCAGATACGGTAGGCACGGCCGGGTAGCGTGACATACTGCATTTGTACAATGTGCCTGATTAGGCTCATACTATATGTATATCAGTGGAGTGCAGTGCATACAGTGGGTACCCCTTCTGCTACCCCCCACACCCCCTAGGCCCCACACAAATTGTTAATCCTGCAAGTAAAGCCGTTCAGCAAAGTAGGATCACTCATTTCATATGTACATAGTATGCTAGAGAAGCCAAAACATTAAGTAAACACCAAACTTACCAGTTCATTTGGCTTATTTGAAGATAAAATCCATCCTTCGCTCCTTTGCCAGAAAATGGTCTATTACTTTGTTGCTAGACTTGGATGCATTATAGCTGAATTATTGCAGATTTCCTTGCAAGTCGCCATTTGACCTTATCTAAGCCAAATTAGCACATGCATAGGCGAAATCATAAATCATAAATCTGATTGGTCAGCTATCTTGTCTGGTCTTTAATAGACTCATGATACCAGACCTTGTAAATTATCATCAGAAGGGTCATGCAAGCACGTAGACAGAAGCCATTCTAATATTGATTGGTTAGTAGTACGCTCAGTCAGATCTGCATCCTGTAGCAACCAAACAAAACGTAGAGTAGCTTTTTGAATTGGATGATGTTTTTGATTTTACTTCACCGGTTAATTACCCCTTCTCTGAAGGCTTAGAAAGGCCTGACTGCACACCACTGATGTATACTGTGTTTCAAACATGGACAATAGTTTAAATGCACAGAATGAATAATCTGTATACTGCATGCTTACTTGCACATTAAGATGCATACTTGGGCTAATTGAACATACACTCACTTGCCACTTCATGAGGAAAACCTTGCTCTTTCAGTAGTATTGTATTGCCGTTCAGCTAGATAACACAACAGAAGATTTTGTATGTTAGCAAAATCCATTGAACCATAATTGCACAGGACACCCTGTATGAGATGTAGTGTCATTTTTTAATTAATAACTCTCACCTAATGCCGGTATTATGCACAAATGTAGTGTCATTTTTAAATTAATAACTCTCACCTAATGCCGGTATTATGCACAAATTTCCCTCTGGGATTAATAAAGTGATCTATCTATTAACTATAGTAGTCTTGAGTGCTTGAACTGACAGCACCTGGGGCCTCATTTATAAAACTCTGCATGGATTCTGGAGTGAACATGTGTGTACGCACATAACCAGAAAATGAGGCGCACACAAAAAATTCAGATTAATAAACCTTGCATACGTACACCTGAACCCCATTTCCTCTTTATACATCACAGTTATCTTCAAAATGTGCTCAGGTAAACGAGCCCCGTGTTCCGCCTCCTTACTAACCACACATATCCATAAATGTTCCATGCAATCTAGCTAATGATTACTTAAATGGAGCGTGTCCCATTCGTTGCTGGGTGGGATAGTCATGACAATGGAAGAATGAAAGGCAAAAAAGAAAAAAAATAGAGAATGTGAGGTGGAACTTCTTGTTTCGGAGGTTTTGAGTGGCTACATGTAACTGCAAAATTCAACTGTGATAGGTCAATAAGATGCACTGTTACAGAATTAAAAATAAAAAACCTGGTCAGACCTAAAAGTCAATGCAAAGAAACAAATTGTTTTGCACAGGAAGAGTCTAACTGTAACTGGGGGGTAAAGCTCATATCTTCAAACCAGTTCATGCGAGAATGGATGCAATAAATGGGGAATCCCACTAAAGTGGCGTGGTGAGTGAAGAATAGGGATACAGTGATTCGGCTGATGAGCCTGGCACAAAGAATCAGTATCTATATCTATCTATCTATCTATCTATATATATATATATATATATAGAGAGAGAGAGAGAGAGAGAGAGAGAGAGAGAGATTTGAAATAAGGACTCTCTGAGATTTTTTAATGATAGATGTACTGATAGAGTTATGATATATAATGATATAAAGATAGAGAATGATATATAGCGTCTGAAATTTAAACAACACTAAATTAATTGTAATAAAAATTACTTTTTGCATTGGAGTCCAGTTATTCACAATCGACATATCGTGTTCTCACACAGTCGCAAGTACTTGTTTGGAGCTATTAATGTCAATACATAAAAACAGGCTAATGAACTAATATACTCTAATAAATCAATAAACATATCAAACAGACTAATGCTTAAGTATGAATGATTTTTTGACCTAGTGGCCATAATGGAGCTTAATTTGGTAATGGAATTCTGGAATTAAATCCAGAGAGATTTCTTAGTGTTGTGTGATAACAACAAATCTTTCACATCAAGGACACAAGAACCTGCAGTGACTCTTTTTTATTGCACTAACTGTCCCAACTCGCTCATTCCTTGCTCTATTATATTCAATATTTCAACTATTTATGCTACCATTTTATATGCTATAGTTTTTATTCTCTATTTTATAATACTCTATATTATTTTGAGCTTTGGTTATTTCATCTTAGCCTATATATTATTTTATTGTAATTGTAAGTATTATATTTTCTTTTCATATATTCTTTAATTCTTACGTTTAACACCCTATTTGAGTCTTGGTCCTCCCAAGGTTTCTTCCGTATAATGTTTAGGGAGTTTTTCCTTTCCACTGTCGCCTCAGGCTTCCTCAACTAGGGTTCTGAGCCAGCTGTGTTGTAAAAATTGCTACATAAAAAAATTGGACTTGACTTGATACATGATGAAATGTCAGAATAAGTCAGCAGCCAACACAGTTTTGATGGAGAACAAGGTCAAATTTTCTAGTACTTGATATCATTTCTTATTCTGTTTCAGACACATGGATTGTTGCTTGCATATCAGCATGGCTGAAGAATATCTCATCATGTACTGTATATCAGCTCATTGACTGGAGCCAAATCCTAGAAAGGCTGTGCTGCTGTACTTACTGGAGTCTCCATGTCAAAGTCTTGACATTTGCCTGGATAACTCCTGTGTCACATTTTCTGAGAATACAAGCAGTCTTGGATAACCAGCTGGATTTCTGTGTTCCTGCGCCTACCTGACCCCATCATGTATGTATCTCCGGTACAACATCAGAGGGAATTGACTGCTTCTTTCCATGGAGGCCAATTATGTGCTTGTCCAGCATCTTGTCATGCCCAGCCTGGACTACTGCTGCCATGCATACACTCAGACTAATGGCACTGATTCAGAATACGTTAGCACGTCTGCTTTCTCCTACTGCTGTTTGTTCCTTCACTGACTCCAGTAGTTGCATGCATCAGATTTAAAAAACTGATGGTTGCCTCCAAAGGTAAGAATATGAAAACAGACCAGCTCTCTTCTACCAGAAGATATTAAACAAACAACACTTGACCTGACTCAGAATCAAGTCATGGCTCTTTCTGTCCTACATAAATGTTTTATGTTTGTTTGTCTGTATTGTACATTTGCTGCTGGAGCACTAACGTCCCATCAGGGACTAATAAAGTGTTGTCTTCTCACATCTCATATTATCCTTTTCTGTGCTGAGGTGGTGGAATGAATTTCCCCTGGAAGTCTAAATGGCCGAGTCTCTCACTGTCTCCAAATAGTACCTGAAGACCTGCCTCTTGATCAGGCACCTAACAAAAGACTAATATTGCAAGTACATTTTCAAATGTTCCTTTACTTGTTTCTTTCTTATTGCTACTATTCCTTTTTAACCTCATCAGCGGGGGCGTTTCTAGACTACTTGTCAAGCTGGGGCACAAACAGAATTTAGAGGGGCACAGCTGTATTTCAATCAGTCATAGGGGCACATCTGTGCATACAAATAAGGCTGTTAAACACTAAATAGATTAAGTGATTTAACACTAAAGTGGGTGTTACTCTGCCATGGATGAGAAATTAAGAACAAATTAACACTAATTAAATTTTGTTTATACTAAGCTAACTGATGTCTTTGCTAGTTTAATGAATGCCTTTGCTTTAGTGGTCTAATATGTACTTTTGGTAGGTTATAGTGGCAAAACATATAGCTATGAGTTATCATTACCTTGCCTGCAATGTGGCTGACTTTCTTTTAAATATTTGCAGATGTCCAGTACTCCATGCGAAAAACCAATAAAAGCTGGCTGTGACTGAAATTGTTAGCAAGCTTTTGGACAGATGCTAGGGCATTATGGGGAATGTAGTGTTGGTAGTGAAGTTGTGTGAGGATTTAACCGCCATGATTTTAATAGGGTACAGCAATACTTTACTGGTGCACTAGCAAAATTTAAGACATTTCCTCTTACTGATATATTATTTTATATTGCTGTGATGTTCCTGAAGTGATTTAAATACCTTAATAACAACCACACTGTTCTACAGTCCAGAACTGGGATGTATATTGTTTACTTTATATGCAAAGACTATGTTTGTTAACCCAATATGTGTACTTCTTACTGCTTACACTTGTGTATACACTCCAGTCTTGTCCTGGAACATCTCTATTTGTGATTACAGTTGGTTGCCGAGGGAGTGTTTGCTGACTGAACAGGCATGGCCGAGGTACTTGCACTGAACCAGAGAGAACAAGATGTTCAAACACAAGAAAGACACACACACACACAAACACAATGAGAGAGAGGAAAATTAGTCATGCATTCACATTCAAATGTATATAAACAGACAGTGAAGTATCTAAAGGAAGGAGGCAGAGGGTAAGAAGTTTATTAGATTAAAAGTAGCCAATACAGTAGAATCAAGTATAAGCCCAGATGAATACTAGCAACTGGAAATTATTAAATAGTTAAACAAATCGAAAATTTGTATCAATTGTCCTCCAGGTTAATTTCTGACAGATGCAAGCTATAAAAATATCATTCAGCAGACAAAAAGAATGGGAACTGTAGTACATGGCACACAATTGATATGAATCTTATGTTCCCTTGTGCCTGCAAGTATTTTTCTAGACTTTATCGACTTATGTTTGCTCTGAGTTTGAACAGTTTAGTAATTCAACCTCAGTCTTTCCCACTGTCTATCAGGAAATGAAGTGACTACATGACTTAAATAAAATCGGTTTTAATTTCTGCTCATTGTTGATTCTTTTAGGCACAGGTGTAGTTACAGCACAGACAAATATAACACAACACGAAATCAGAAAAATTTGAGACAATAAGGAAAATACAAATAAAAAAATGCAGCATTTGACTTTTATTTCATTGCAGATAGTATAAATTACAAGACATTTCATGTTTTGTCCAGTCAACTTCATTACATTTGTTAGTAAACATTTATTTCCGCATTTTAAGTCTGCAACACATTCCAAAAAGTTGTGCATTTCCCATTTTGCAATGTTGCCATTCCTTCTTACGACACTGAAAAGCTATTTTGGCACTGAGGATACCAAGTGATGAAGTGTTTCAGGTGATATTTTGCCCCTTTCTTCCTGTAAACATGTTTTAAGATGTGCAACAGTATAGGGTTGTCATTGTTGCATTTTTCGTTGCAAATTTCTCCACACAATCTCTGTTAGGGACAGGTCAGGACTGCATGCAGGCCAGTGCAGTACTCGTACCCTCCGCTTCTGCAGTTATGGCTTTGTAATGTGTGCAGCATGTGGTTTTGCATTATCTTGTTGAAAGATGTCGTCTTGAAGGCAGCATATGCTGCTCTAAAATTTCAATGTACTTTTCTGCATTAATGCTGCCAAGTCTAAATGACCATTGCCAAAGGAACTGACGAAACCCCATACCATGACAGTGCCTGTCTTTTAGATTTTTGTTGCTGATAACAGTCGAGACTGCCAGTAAGATGCTGCCTACAATGAAATAAGTGCTCTTTTGATGCTTTTTTGTTTGTTTGTTTGTTGTGCATTTTCCATACTGTTCCAAGTTTTTGTATGATTAGGGGTTGTAAAACTGGGGCTGTAAAACAAGTCAGTATCATAAACTTTACACTTATGTAACATTATTATTTTTTTAATGGCAAGTAAGATCTGACTGACACACTGCAGATGTTACAAATTTGAAAAACTAGTTATCATCAACTATTTTTGTGTGTACGTGTGTGTATAATAGATTGATAGATAGATAGATAGATAGATAGATAGACAGACTCAAAAGTCATGAATTTGTTGTAGTGATCTTTAAGTGCGACTCAGCATAGAGCCCAAGATGAAGTCTGATGAAATCTGTGGGAAATGTGTTGGTGGCGGAATAATATTCACAAAGAGAATCTCCTGTTAGAATTGGTTGCACTCAGAGGAATGTGAGCAGCATCCTAAAGAAACAAAGTGAAAGGATCAGTGCCGGACTATTACCCAGAAGATTGATCATTCAAGTGCCAGTCTGTTAGCAATAGGGTTTTTTGTGTAAAGCAATTAACCCTTAATTATGCAAGACTATCAGTTGTCAATCTGGATGCGAGTCTTTGTTAAAGGCTGTAAATGTAATATGAATGTAAAGGAGCTGAAACAGCAAGTATTCTAATTTTTTTACTTTTCCATGTGAAAGCTAAACACTTACACTGCATGACCAAAATTATGTAGACACCCCTTCTGACTGGTCGGTTTAGTTTATTTAAATCATATTCATTAATAAAAGGTGCATAGTAACATTTAAACAATCATGTCATCTGAAATGCTGACAAATTTTTGAGTTATTAATCTTCAGTATGCCAACATTCCAACAAGACATTGCTGTATAAAAAATAGCAGCTTAGTCTTATAGCAGTAGGCTACATAAGTTCACAGAACTGGACTACCTGGTGCTAGGCAAGCTGTATGGGTATAGCAATCTCACTTGGGAGTTCCAAACATTTATGACATTTATGAACATTTATGACCCCTTTATTTATATTTTTGCATAAATATAGCCTAAAACATCACCAGATTTTCACATCAGTCCTAAAAGTGTCCTGACTTTTTTTAACAGTGGCTGACTAAATACTTTTTTGCCCCACTGTACTTGTTAATTTATTCATTGACTAAATTATATAATTTATATAATATATACAGAAATTATCTGTGAGTGGAAAACATATGCAAACCTGTGGTTTCAGTGTCTGGTGTGACCCCATTGAGCAGCAATAACTGAAACTAAACATCTCTGTATTCCTGTATTACAAACAGAACAGTTTAATCTCTGCGATGTTAGTGAGTTTCATCACACGCACTGCTTTCACAACATTTCTACTGGATTGATAAGATGAGGACTTTGGTAAGACTATTCCAGAATATTAAAATTAGTCTTTTTTAACCATTTAATGCTAGAATGGCTTGTGTGCTTAGGGTCGCTGTTTTGCTGCATGATTCCCTTGCAAATCAGTTCACAGACAGATTTCCTGATTTTCCTTTAGAATTTGCTGCAGCAAATGACGGGAAGCAATCTGGATACCATGATACTGCCACCATCCTGTTTCACAGATGGGCTAAGCTTCTTATGTTTTAATGCTGCGTTTTATATTCTATAGACATAACACTTCTTATATAAACCTTCATCTGGCTACACAACATTTCCCAAGAGCCTTCTGGTTTAGCCATGTGCCATTGCAATTATGCCATGTACACCATCACACCATTGTTGTTCAGAGTTCTATTAATGGTGGACTCATGAACATTAACATTAGCCGAGATGAAAAAGGCCTTTAGTTGCATATGATTTACCCTGAGTTACCTTGTGGACTATTACACACCTTTGTTGACTGACCACTCCTTTGGACAGTGGTCTTGAATGCGTCCATTTGTACACAATCTGCCTGACTGTGGATTGGTGGAATCCACACTCTTTAGAGTACGCTTCATCACAGTTCCCAGCCTGAATGAGCATCCTCTCTTTTTCTGAGGTTCTGAGAAATCAATCTTTTTGCCATGATACACATCCACAAACACATGCTGGAAGATCAGATTTTGACAGCATCCTGTTTTAAATAAAAAATATGCCCACTCACATCTGATGACATTATATATTACCACATATATATAATATTGGATATTGTTTTTCAATAAATATATTGATTATACTTAGTTAGTATGTTTGTCACATTTGCTTAACCTTTTGGAAACATAATTTGATGTTTTCGGTCATATATACAGTATGCACAAATATAGAAAATTCTAAAGGGCCACTATATCTCTAGAAACAATGTCAGCTTTTTGTCAGGAGATTCAAGGATTGGGTTTCAGTGGTCAGTTATCTGCTCAGAAGAATATGTGTACCATGCTCTACACCTAGCATCAGCTTGAATGGCATAAAGTACAGGCGCGATTTGATGCTCGAACAGTGGAAACACATCTTCTATAGCAATGACTTTCACATGAATCTGGGTTTGGTGGCATACAGGAAAACACAACCTGTTTGAATGCAATTATAATTTCTGAAGAATGAGAAATGACAGTCTGGGGCTTTTTGGAGGTTTCTACTGAGCCCCTTAGATCCATAGATATCTTATTTTTGTTCTGCACAGAGGGGGTAGAATTACCCTGCTGCACAGGTCAGAGTTTCTCACAGATTATCTTTCAACAGCAACTGAAGACCGAGCTCTTTGTCCAGTATTTACTCAAGAACTAATATTGAAATTAAAATGTTTCATAAAAATGTTCCTTTGCTTGTTCCGATCGCCCCCTGGCGGCACGGAAGAGCGCAAAGTCCGATCTCCCGGCGATCCGTGACAGCAGGTCAAGAGCACAATCTGTTTTATAACCCTGTTGGTCATGGACAAATGCGGTTCTCCGCCAGACTGTGGAGCGCTCGCGGGAGAAGCTAGGGCACTCATGACTTTCAGGTGATCGAGCCTCTCTTTAGGCAGTGTCCTAACCCTCCCTCAGTGCGGAGTATTGTTTGAATCGTGTTTGGCAAACGTTCTTTTGGACTGTTACGGCGGCTCGTGCATGTTCTTGTCGGCAAGCTATTTCACGGTGAGCCCGCTTCTGTTGAGTGTCTTGCGGTAGCCAGTGAATGCCAGTTGTTTATTTGGTGTTTTGCTTTGTATTCCAGTATGCCCGCTTTTGTTTTGTATATCGTGGTAGCTTGTGTTGGTTATGTGTTCATGCATTTCTGTGTTGCTAACGTTTTGTGTCGGGCTTGCTTTCTGGTATAATCGTGCTTATTTATGTTTGCATTTAGTTTGTGTTTTTTTAAGTAAAGTATGGTTATCACTATAGAACCTGCGCACGTCTCCTATTTCCCCGCTAAGCCCCGTCGTGACAGAATACTCTGTCAAACAATGGAGACGGCAGGTTCCCCAGCTTCGTCGTTTCTTCCAGATCGTTTTGAGGATAATCCAGTCTTTTACCTTCAATTTGTTAACCAGTGTGCTCAGTATTTTGAGAAATTCGCTTTGGTTACAGAAAGTTTCAAAGTATCATTGGTTTTTCTTCGCTTGACCGGTGAAGCCCTACGTTGGGCCACCCTGGTATGGCCGGTATTCAAGGCTGGAACCGTGGGAGAATTTTTAGAGGAGCTGGAGTTTTGTTTTGGAACCCCACGGACTTTTGCTAACACCAGGTCCAATGTTGAGGTTTTGGACCTCACTGACTCGATATTTCCTGTTTCCTGTTTCCTCCGCCCAAGGAGGTTGGGTCCCTTTTTGAGTCTTGGTCCTCCCAAGGTTTCTTCCTAGAACTAGGGAGTTTTTCCTTTCCACTGTCGCCCTAGGCTTGCTCATTTTGGGTTTGTACGTAGTTATTAGGAGATAATCTAAACTTGTAAAGTTGCTTTGAGACAATGCTCCATTGTAAAAAGCGCTATATAAATAAATCTGACTTGACTTGACTTGACTTGATTAGAGCAGATGGCGGTGGATATTGGTGTTTCAGACCATGCTAGCTCAGTTGTAGAGCCGATAGCGGTGGAATATGGTGTTTTTGAACACATTAGCTCCGTCAATGAGCCAAAAGTGTCTCGTTATGGTGTGTCTGAACACGTTAGCCCGGTAAATGAGCCAAAAGTGTCTCGTTATGGGGTTTCCGAACACGTTAGCTCAGTATTTGAGTTGATAACATTGGATATAGGTCTTTCTAACGGAGACAAGCCGGAGTTTATCACTCGCCCTGTCCGGTCTGCTTTGGCTGGTCATGTGCTGGATCCCCAGCTTGCCAGCAGCCGGACCAGTTTAGTCAAGCGTCGGCGAGCGCATGTAATGTCCGATAATCCGGCTTCTGACCACACTAGCTCAACAGTGAAGCCGATAGTTGTGGGTGTTCGTGTTTCAGACCACACTAGTTCATTACTTGAACCGATAGTTGTGGATACTCGTGTTTCAGACCACACTAGCTCCGTATTTGAACCGATAGTTGTGGATACTCGTGTTCCAGACCACACTAGTTCATTACGTGAACCGATAGTTGTGGATACTCGTGTTTCAGACCACACTAGTTCTGTACTTGAGCCGACAGTTGTGGATACTCGTGTTTCAGACCCCACCAGTTAGTTACTTGAACACTCGTGGATACTCGTGATTCTAACCACACTAGCTCTGAGTCAAGCACAACCTCTAATTTCATTGTAATCTGTAAAAGTGACAATGACAATAAAGTCCTTATCTTACCTTACCTGCTCAGGGATAGTTGTGGAAACTCGTGTTCCAGACCCCACTATTTCCGTATTTGAACTGATAGTTGTGGATACTCGAATTTCAGACCACACTAGTTCATTAGTTGAACCAATAGTTGTGGATGTTTGTGATTCTGACCCCACAGACTCGGTATTTGAACCAGTAACTGTGGGTATTCATGTTTCTGTACAAGCTAGCTCAGTAATCAAGCCGATAGCTTCTCTGTTTCTGTACAAGCTAGCTCAGTAATCGAGCCGATAGCTTCTCTGTTTCCTGTTTCTGTACAAGCTAGCTGAGTAATCGAGCCGATAGCTTCTCTGTTTCCTGTTTCTGTACAAGCTAGCTCAGTTGACGAGCCGATAGCTTCTCTGTGTCATGTTTCTGTACAGTCTGGCTCAGTTAACGAGCCGATGACTTCTCCGTGTCATGTTTTTGCACCAGCTAGCTCAGTAATCGAGCCGATAGCTTCTCTGGGTCCTGTTTCATTACAAGTTAGCTCAGTTATTGAGCCGATAGCTTTTCTGTGTCATGTTTCAGAACAGACTAGCTCAGTAATTAAGACGATTGCACCACGAACTGTTGCACCACGGACAATCACGTCACGGACATTCGTGCCAACTACTGCACCACGGACATTCATGCTGATTCCTGCGTCTCAGACATTCATGCCAGTGCATGCTCCAAGACTGTCTGTTCCAGGACCTGTACCAGCACCGAGGGTAACAGCTGCAGTGGCCGTGCCAAGGACGAGAGTCCCTGTGCAAGCACCGAGCTCGACTGCTGATCCAGTAGCTGCGCCAAGGACGAGAGTTCCAGTGTCAGAACCGAGGGTGACAGCGGATCCAGTAGCCATGCAGAGGACGAGAGTTCCAGTTCCAGCACCGAGGGTGAAGGATCCGGTAGCCGTGCTGAGAACGGGTGCTCCCGTGCCAGCACCAAGGATGAAGGGGCCAGTAGCCTTGCCGAGGACGAGAGTTCCTGTGTCTGCACCATGGGCAACAGATCCAGTAGCTGTGCTGAGGATGTGAGTTCCTGTGTCTGCACCAAGGGCAACAGATCCAGTAGCTGTGCCGAGGATGAGAGTTCCTGTGTCTGCACCGAAGGCAACAGATCCAGTAGCTGTGCTGAGGACGAGAGTTCCAGGGCCAGCACCGAGGGCGACAGATCCAGTGGCCGTGCCGAGGGCGAGGGATCCAGTGCCAGCACCGAGGGCGACTGATCCTGTGGTCATTCCGAGGGCGAGAGGACCAGTGCCAGCACCAAGGAGATCTGCTCCAGTATTCGTGCCGAGGACTACTGGTCCTGTGACCGTGTCAGTGGTTGTGCCGAAAGCGAGTGTTCCAGTGCCTGTACCCGTATTGTCTGTTTCAGGTCCGGTGGACATGTCCAGGGCAACGGATCCAGTTGCAGTGTCGAGGGTGGGTGATCGTGTGCCAGCGTCACCACCGAGGGCAACAGATCCAGCGGCCGTGCCGACAGCGAGTGTTCCCGTACCTGTACCCGTATTGTCTGTTTCTGGTCCTGTGACTGTGTCGTGGACAGCGGTTCCAGTAGCTGTGTCGAGGATGAGAGGACCAGAGCCAGCACCGAGGAGGTCTGCTCCAGCAACTGTGTTGAGGGCTACTGATCCTGTTCCAGCTCCGAGGAGGTCTGCTCCAGTAGCCGTGCCGAGGGCTACTGGTCCTGTGGACGAATCGAGAGCAACGAATCCAGTCGCCGTGCCGGGAGCGAGTGATCCTGTGGTCTTGCCTGAAAGAGTCTTTGAAAGAGGCCTTGCCAGAGGCCATGCATTCGTCAGAGGCCCAGTGGAAGGCCGCAAGTGCCCGTGAGGCCCAGTGGAGGGCCGTCAGATCCAGCAAGACCAGGTGACAGAGATTGGGCTGTTTTCCTCGCTCCCCCCAGGCTCCACCCGGAGAGGAAGCCCCCTGACAGGACAAGTGGGCCCGAGGGGCCTGTTAAGGAGCCCTGGCTTCGTCTCAGGCTCCTTTGGGGGGGGGGGGTTATGTCACGGATCGCCGGGAGATCGGACTTTGCGCTCTTCCGTGCCGCCAGGGGGCGATCTGGTCATGGACAAGTGCGGTTCTCTGCCAGACTGTGGAGCAGGGAGAAGCTAGGGCACTCATGACTTTCAGGTGATCGGGCCTCTATTTAGGCAGTGTCCTAGCCCTCCCTCAGTGCGGAGTATTGTTTGGATCGTGTTTGGCAAACGTTCCTTCGGACTGTTACGACGGCTCGTGCATGTTCTTGTCGGCAAGCTATTTCACGGTGAGCCCGCTTCTGTTGAGTGTCTTGCGGTAGCCAGTGAATGCAAGTTGTTTATTTGGTGTTTTGCTTTGTATTCCAGTATGCCCGCTTTTGTTTTGTATATCGCGGTAGCTTGTGTTGGTTATGTGTTCATGCATTTCTGTGTTGCTAATGTTTTGTGTCGGGCTTGTTTTCTGGTATAATCGTGTTTTTTTAAGTAAAGTATGGTTATCACTATAGAACTTGCGCATGTCTCCTATTTCCGTGCTAAGCCCCGTCGTGACACCTGCATTCTATTTATACTAGTGTAAGGAAATGTCTATTAAATAGAATACAAAGCACTTCTGTAAGTTTCTCAGAATGAGGATGTCTGCTTAAGGGTTTTAACACAATGTAAATGTACTTTTTCATTAAGCATCTGCACACAAGCGTAAGATTGCCATGCTGTATGCCAAGGGTCAGCTTGAGTGGTGAGTGGTGTCACAAGTGTGAATTGTCTTTGGAGCAGAAGAAATGTACTTCACGAGTGATGACTAAGAGATGAGTTTGGTGGATGCATTCTAGCCCAACCTGCCAGGATGCATAATGTCAAGTGTAATGTTTGAAGGAGGAGAAATGACAGACTTGGCATTTTTTTATGATTTGTGCTAAGCCCCTTAGTCCAGAGAAAGGAAATCTTAATGCACAACATATAATGACATTCTATGGAATTGTGTGCTTTTAATTCTGTGCTAACTATTTCTTGTTTTAGCATGAGAGTTCCCTTTGTAGAAGGGAGGTCCATAAAGAATAGAGTTAAGTTTGGTGTGAAAAAAAATGAGAGTCATTATATATATATATAATATATATATATATACACACATACACATATACACACATTATATATATATATATATATATATATATATATATATATATATATATATATATATATATATATATATATATAATAAAATAGAGAACATGGTATATTTAATCCAGTAAACAGAGTCACTGTATGTTCTCATGTCCTCATTGGGCAAGTTTTGGTGGAATAGCATGCTCAGTCGACCAAACGAGAGGCTACTTTGTTACTCTGGTGTGAAGATGAATATGTAGTCAGTGATGTTAAGATTACAGAGTCTAATAACATTTGTGCAAAATGTACCACCTATAACAGCATAGCTAGAAAGGGAAGAACCAAAATGTAACACTGCCAAGATTGATCACATCAGCAACCCACCTTCTCAGCAGATAACAAACCAGAGTGAGAGGCAAGAAGACAGCAACCTAACATCCCAGATAAAAACAAAACCATTTTCATGAACTCCCTGCACTGGCAAGGATGCACAACTCAAGGTCAAAGAGTACCAAAGCGCGGTCCAGTCAGTCAGTCTGCCCGGCACTTTTAGCTACTTGACCAAAGGCATGGCAGAGTTAGGCAGGCCAGAGATCATCCCAGACTCTAGCCAAAGGAACCAGACCCATGCATCCCGGTCTGAAGTTTAAGTCTAGCCAAAAGCCTTTTAGTCTAGACAAGTGTGTCTCAATCCTGAACGTGGAAAGTGGAGAGGTTGTTCCATAGCTGGGAGGCCATGTATGAGTATGCCTTTCCCCCTGCTGTGACTTTTTTATTGTAGGAACTAAAAGGAGTCTTGTGAACAAAGCAGATGAGCTGCATTGAAAGACTCCATGTGTTCACTCAGATGCTGTGGGGCCAGGCCATGTAGAGCTTTATATTTTACAAGAAGTATTTTGTAATCGATGCGTAATGTAAAGTAATTAACCAGAGCAGAGTTGGCAAAATGAGACTGATATCATCAAATTTACTAGTACTAGTTAGCACTTGAACCACTGTATTCTGAACAAATTTATATATATATATATATATAAATTTACTAGAGAATCCAGCAAGGAAAGCATTACAGTTATCCTACCGTTAGGGTATACATTCATGAACCAGTTTCTCAGCATTTATAAATGAGAGTATATTATGTTAGCATAGCAATATTATGGAGTTGAAAGAAAGCAGCTCTAGTAATGTTGCTATCGGGTGCAGTTGGTTAGAATTAAAGGAAATAATGTTGTGACATCAGATGACTGCTGAGACATCCTGTTCAGATGAGAAAAAAGAAAGAATGAAGAAAAAAAAAGAAAACGTACACATGAAGTCTTTCAGTTACAAGTGGAATGTTAACAACTTGTACTTACTGTATGTAATATACTTTATGAAAGAAGTTGATTTACTACATATTTGTTGAGTATTTTAGAGAAAATCAGACTCTCATCAAGTCCAAACAAATTTGGCTATTGTTCCTACTTATCTAGGCTCTGCAAAAAAACAAAAACAGATGGTCATAGAATATTGTGTATTCGTGTGGACAGTTAGAATGAAGTTGGCACACTGCACTGTGTACAGACAAAACAAGGACATTCAAAATTATATTTGTATAATGTGCAGTTTTCTGTATCCAATCTCATACATTACCCAAAGGAATTCTAACCTTACTGGACAAAATATTAGTCACCTGTGACTGAAATGTACCTAATAGTGTGGAATACCTCCACAAGCACTAATAACAGCTGCTTAGTCAATTTGGCATGGTCTATTTGTCATGGACTGACAAGTCTCTGGATGTAGGCGAAATCAATGTTCAGCTACTCTTGCATCAAAGAATTGCACAGTCCAGCCAGATTTTGTGGATTCCTTCAAGAGGATTCACATCTTTTGAGATTTTGTGGGCAAAGCCAGAAATGTGACTGCTCCTGAATATTCATCATGCCAATAGTCACATTTGCAGCTCTGTAAAAGCGATAATTGTCATCTTGGAATACACCGATAGGAATATTATGTTCCTTGGTAAGATAATGAGCGAAAGGCATTAAACATCCCCAGAACATCACAGAACAGTCTCCAGTTTGAACCACACCTTGCACACAATCGTCATTGAAGGCTTCCTAAGGTCTTTGATGAACACAGAACCTAGCATCATTCACAGTCTAATTTCTGTGTCTTTTCACCCACTGTAACCGGGTAACTTTATGAGCAGAAGTGAGCAAAGACCTCTTGCGTGTCACTCTGCTCCTTATGTTCATGGTATGCAGTTCCATGTAGAGTGCTCTTTCAGAACTTGGTTGTTAAGACCCTGCATTGACTTCTAGAAGCAATTCTTGCCTGGAACCAAAGCAATTTTTATTCACAAGCTACAAACAAGCCAGCAGTCCCTGTCTGTCAGTTTTGTCTTTCGGCCACCATTCTGACAAGAATTTCCTCTAGATTCTGATTTTTGCCACTGCTAGCAGTACCATACGTTTCAATATGCCTGCAAATTCAGAACTTCCTTCATGCTATGGTCCTTGGCACAGCCAAATGCAAACACTCCTTTTTGCCAATCATTAACATCTGCTTTGCAACCCATTGACCACACATCAAACAAGACATTCAACACGTCAGTCTATGAATACAGTCACACACCTCACAGGTATTCATAGCCTGATCATCCTCATGCAACGCCATCTGCAGGAAGTTACCTGAAGTTACTACCAACTTAAACATGCAAGGTGAGTAAGTTTTTCACCAAGGAGTTTAATGGGAAATTTCTTACAGGGGTGGCATTGGTGGTGCAGTGGTGAGCACCTCACAGCTTGATTGCGTACCCTTATTCACTAGCCCATGGTCATTATTATAAATTCTTACAATTTTGCAATGATGCCACTGTCACTATGGCACAGACAAACTTCTATGTTACAAAAAGGCAGAGAAAATATAAAGCACAGTCTACTTCAAGTTTCTGAGTCTGACCAAAACTGACCCAACTATTAAATATACCAATTAAACAAGCCATACTCATCATTAATTACTTTTGTTGTGTCATTTAGTAAATGTAATGTGTATTTATTGTTCAGTGTATCTAATGTATATTGCACTTATCATAGTATCATGTGTGCACATAGATTGTCCTAGAAATTTTCTGTCATGTGTGCTGCACCAACGGGCCTGTAAAGACCTCATGACATACTGTATAACCCATTCCAACTGCAATGCTCATGGTTTAAACACACATCATTAATAGCTTTCATCTTCTAATGACAAATGCTTGACATTGACTCAGTTAGCACCTTTCTTAATGCATTATGCAAAATAATTTCAACTGCCTTTAGAAGCAACGTGACTGTCTTAAAAATGAGGTGCCTTACAGCTCCAGGATTGAGTCACAAACTCCTGCTTCTAAACTTATGACGTTTGGTGTGCTATCTTGTTTTCCTGTTTGAGGTCCTTTGGGTAGTAGTAGGTGTAACTACTGAAAATAGTTTCCAGTGAATGTGAATGAATTTCTTCACTGATGTTGTGTCTACAACCTTTGTGGAGTTTGCATGTCCTCTCTGTGTCCATGTGGATTTTCTGGTTTTGCTCCAGGTCCAGTTTCTTCTCACATTCCAAACACATGTTAGGTTAATTGGTTGCTCTAAATTGCCAGGATGAGGGTGTTTGACTTGTATCGTTGTAAACTTGCTGCTTTCATGAATAGCCACTGACTTACGTTACATTTACATTTATGTCATTTAGCTGATACCCTTATAGAGAGCAATTGGTACAGTCTTACAGTCCAGGCAACTGTGGGTTAAGAGCCTTGCTCACAGACCCAAGTGGCAGCTTGGCAGAGGTGGGATTTGAAGCCTGGACTGGACCTTCTGGTCCATAGTCTAGTAACTTAACCCACAGTGCTATTAATGCTGATGAGATGTTAAATAAAAAAAAAAAAAATAAAACAATAAAAAATACTATATTTTTGCATGGATTTATTCAGAGATGTTTCAAATCCAGTGTGAATTAGATAAGGTCTTACAGACAGTGAGCTAAGAACTGTTCTTGGCAGTCAATTCGGACCTTTCCCAATTTGCCATGCAGTTTAAAATTTGCTCTACAGGCACAAAATAAACTTTTTGTGTAATCTCTAAATTACAAATAATACTGAAAACATTTGATTGCATTTCCACAATTGTGTGTTTATAGCATGGGTGTTTCTAGACTACTTGTTGTACGGAGGCACACAGTTATTATATTTAGTGTTACATCACTTAACTAAATAGATTAAGTGATGTAACACTAAATCAGCTATTACTCTGTCATGGATGAGAAATTTTTAATAATTATATTAATTGAGTTTATGTGCATTTTCTTGAACAATCTGTTGGTTTTTCATCAGTAATCAAAACAGTATAAATCTGTTTCTTGTTTTCTTTTTTGCACTGTTGCATTGTATCTCTTTCCCTTTGTTCTGATGCTTCTTTCCCTTTTCTTCCATGCTCTGTTGCCTTCTCCCTATTTTCTTCCTTTTATCCCCCTGATCCATGCTCTGACTGCTTTACAGCATAAACCTACATGTGAAATTATGATGTTGTCTTTGCATCACCAGTTCATGCCAGCTAGATAACACACATAATGAGCAGTTTACTGTTATATTGGCCATATTGACACTCATTTTGCAAGCTTGTTTTATCATTGACCATTATACTAGCTAGCATAAATAAAGCTTTTGCTAAGGTAACTGATGCCTTTGCTAAGTTAATTACTGCCATTTTTTTAGTGATCTAATAGTCATTTTAGTTTGGTATATGTCTTTGTCTGAGTTGTTGTTCTGCTCCCTCTTTTATTATATCCATGGACATTTTATTTTTGCTGTCTCTTCCTCCTTGTCATAATGGTCAGAGTCTTAATTTCACTAGTGTGTTGGTTGTACCCCAAATGTCAATATTATATAGAAAGTATGTTCTCTAGTTTTATTAATGAAAAATGCCTATGTTTTGAGTATGGACTGCGATAGCCTAGCGGTTAAGGTACTGGACTCTGGACCAGAAGGTCCAGGTTAAAATCCCACCTCTGCCAAGCTGCCACTGTTGGGTCCTTCAGCAAGACCCTTAACCCACAATTGCTTGGATTGTAAGACTGTACCCATTGTAAGTCGCTCTGGATAAGGGTGTCTGCTAAATGCTGTAAATGTAATGAAATGTAACACGTCCAGTATCATATACTGTATGCTGATGATACACTTTTGTACACTACCAGTACTCTAAAGCTTGACACTGTTTACAACTCTTATTTGCTGCCTTCTTGGTTTATTATTATTCTCTATACTGAGGGACTGAGTAACTTAACAGGTCAGGGTTTAACTCCAGTAATCATACTGCAGTAAATTCAGAGGATCCTTTGTTTGATCCTCATTTCTACAGACAAGTGGAAATTCCATTGATGTTATGCTTGTCCCATGAGTATGGACTTAAGCTAAAGGGTACTATTATTTAAAGTTGCACAGTGACATGTTTTGCATTCCATTCACTCCGATGTGGATGACCCAGAGTTTTTTTAAGTAAAAAAAAAAGAAAATAAGTTTGTACTGCCTACAGTATGTGAGGCATAAAAACACGGGTTACAAAACTGCTGCAATTTCCTTTAATCTTGTAATATTTACCCAGTGGGCATGTTATTGAAGAAGCTACTCTGCTACTCAGTTTCATCCATCTCTGTTAAGTCAATCTCTGGGGATGCCTCTTGTTTCTTCTATCGTCATTCTGTCTTTGTACTATTCAGCTGCTGCCAACATTGGCAATCCTGGATTTTAGAAATTATGAATTTTAACTTAACCTCCTTACCCTCCTCGGAGCTCAGATTTTTTTAATGTATGAAAACTGAGCACCGTCTTTGAACAGGAGGTATTTTGTGAAATGCTCAAGAGTGTCTACAAATGAGGACTGAGTTAAGCAGATTGAAGTATGAGGTTTAGCAAACCCAAAACGTCATGTGGACTGTGGTAGCCTAGCGGGTAAGGTACTGGACTATGGGCCAGAAGGGTTCAAGGGTTCAAATCCCACCTCTGCCAAGCTGCCACTGTTGGGTCCTTGAGCAAGGCCCTTAACCCACAATTGCTTGGATTGTAAGATTGTATCAATTGTAAGTTGCTCTGGGAAAGGGAGTCTGCTAAATGCTGTAAATGTGGGGACGCGAGGTCTCATGAGGTTAACATAGGATCATTCATATGATGCTGAAAGAAGATAATAGGTAAGAATGTTCAATATTAGTAACCTGTGTCATGGCTACCAGCGTAATATGCAGCACAGAAAAGTCAAATTTCACATTTATAGAGTGGATAGGCTGGAATCCAACCCAATCATTTGTTTAAACTATTGTGAAATAATATTTTCTCTATTTAAGTTCACACACAAAAAATAAGCCACAAGTGTCATGGAAGTCTCAGCTGTGGGCTATGATTTTAAGTAACACAGCTGCTATGATTAAATATCTTGTGAATTTACTGTTATTCGTTCAGGGTATAATATCATTACAAATCACGTGTTAGGTTATGAGGCAAAACACAGGGTCTCGGGTTAAACATTTTGTTCAGTTGAACATTAAGTAAAAATAAGACCAGCATTTCCAATTATAAAAGCACTCCATCTCAACCATTAGGGACTATTTTTCTCTCTGTGGTCTGAACTTATGACTGGACTGATGAGAAAAAAAGAAGAAAAATGGAAAGGAGAACAAATAATCCCAAAGTGAAAGCAGTGACTCAGAGAACATCTTAAGCTATTAGCCTCATGAAAGCATGAGCTGTGTCAGAGAAGACGAATACATAGAAGCATGGAATGTTTCATTGATTTTAGGGTACTTTGGTTATACCATTTAAAGAATGACAGCCCATATCTGCAGCTACTTGTCAATTTATTAGCTCTACCTACCTTCCTCTTCCTATTATTAGCCATTCAATCATGTACACCTACTCTATAGGCATATAGGTTTACAGACTATAAGTCAGCAGTTCCCATGTAAATATGTTTAGTCTCATTATGCTCATTCTTTAATGGAGAGGGATCGCAGTAGAACTACCACCCACTCTTTGTCTTAAATAGATTCTTAGTTGTGACTCCTAATCAAATAAAGGAATTAAAATAAATGCCACTGAGGAAATCCACATGCTCCTCTGATTTGTGTCATTTTTGTCATATTTTTTCTTCAGCAATAGAAGAAAAGGGCATTGTTTAGATCATAAATATTATATTATTCATTAAAATTTGTTAAAGAAACTAACATAGAAACAACACTTGTCATATAATATTATTTTAATAATATAAGTTTAATGTTTAAAGAACAAATCATATTTAAACAAATATAAGAAACTGTCATACTGGCAATTTCTCCAAGATGTTGGAGAAAAAAAAATAAATAAAAAAAATAAATATTTTTAAAGGCATATTTGTTTTATTGATTTATCACAGTACTGTGGGGACTACAGGTCTGAGACCACTAGTGAAAATGTCAAGTGTTTTTATGATTTGGAACAATACAATATTGCTTCTGTTCATCTAACATTATGACATTTTATGGACACGATCCAACAAGTACCACATTGGTGAAACTTGAAATAATTGTGTTTCATGCATGATGAGAGAGAGAGAGAGAGAGAGAGAGAGAGAGAGAGAGAGAAACCTTGTTGAAAGTGCATTCCTGTCTGTGCTCCAAGCAACCTATGTCGAGCCTGATCAGAATAAAGTGGGTACTGAAGCTGAAAGAAGATGATTGTTACTTTGTTAATAAACACCTTTAATTTGCAGACCAGATAAACTGCTGCAAGTAGAGAGTCCGTGCCGAAAATAATGATCCTCAAAAAGGTGAACCCGATGAAGGGTTACCTGATATGGATAAATGCACAAATAAACAAATGTTTTATACATGTAAACCTGATATACTATTGTTATCAGGTCCAATGTTGGGCTCCAATACCATACACCTGCAGGTGACATTTGGTAAATAATAAGATGACCAGAAGTTGTAGCTAACAAACAGTAGTGCTTGAAAGTTTGTGAACCCTTTTAAGTTTTCTATGTTACAGCATACATATGACCTAAATCACCATCCATTGTTTATACATTTCTCCTACAAGTAGATAAAGAGAACCCAATTAAACAAATGAGTCTAAAATATCATACTTGCTCATATATTTATTGAGGAAAATCATCCATGTGAAACTCTAGGGACTCTAGTTAGTTTAAAGGTGAGATTACATTCAGGTGTTTTCTATAAAAGGTTCATTGAATTAATTTAGACAATCAGGTTTGAGTGGGTAACCTTTTATATTTCAAGAACGAGGATATATCAAAGTATATTCTTCACAACACATTTATGGAAGTGCATAAAAGGAGCTTTCTCAGAATGTCAGAAAAAGAGTTGTTGATGTTCATCAGGCTGGAAAAGGTTCCAAAATTAAAGTGTGTCGAGTCCACCAGTCCACAGTCAGACAGATTGTGTACAAATGGAAATGTTTCAAGAAAATTGGTACCCTTCCAGAGAATGGTTGACCAACAAATGTCAGTGTAAAAGCAATGCATGTAATACTACACAAGGTCACAAAGAAACCCAGGATAAATTATAAGCAACTAACAGCCTTCCTCACATTGGTTAATATTGATGTTCATGAGTCCACCATGACGGTATGCATGTCAGCACTGCAAGGATAAAGCCATTGCTCCTGTAAACAGTACTGTTGCCTATTACATAGCACATGGTCAAGCCAGGAGTCTATGAGATAAAACATGTTCTGTATGGGTGAGACCAAAATAGAACATTTTTATTTAAATGTATGAAGTATTATGTTTGAAGAAAGAAAATTAATGCATTCCAGCATAACAACGGAAGTGGAAGTGCCATGGTCATGACACACTAAATGGTATGAAGAAGAAACTTTGGGAGTACCAGACTTAAAAAGTGACAAAATCTCCTCGTGTAAAATTGTCGTTATATATAAGAAATAAACAAAAGCATCTAAATATAATTGCATTAATGGAGTTGTATTGTACAGGTCCTGGTCTGTGTCACATGACCACAGACTTAGCCCTCAAAGCTTTTACTGAAACGAACCACTGGATAGAGCCAGCAATATCTTATCCCACCTCAAATCTAAGCATTGGACTCAGCTGGGAATAGTCGGCTTATAATTAAATGGCTAAAAACAAATCAGCAATTAAAAAATTGCCTTTTTCAATTACAGCTCTTGCAATTAAAAATAATAATAAAGAAAAAGGAATAGTAAAACTAAACATAATCTTCATACCCTTCAAGATTAATTCTGTGACTATAGATTTCCATGGATATATTTTTTGTTCACTGGACAATATATCTATTATTATTCCTTATCATATAGCAAGCGAAATGGCTGAAATTACATCATGTACACCATGACTCAGATGTGCATACCTAGCATGCCACATTCCACTGTGAATGACGCCACCAGTGTGATCAAACACAGACATGGTCTGTCAAAATGTTATCCAAGTAAGTGTGGCACCAGTTCTGGTCCTCATTCCAAGCTGTCTTACGTCACCAGTTCTAATCCTCATACCTTTACTCAGACCACACGAAAGGACCCAATCTCCCATTCCCTTCCTCCTGTTAGTTGAGGTTGTCATGCCACTAAAACTGCTGGAGGACACAAGAACCTACAGTCACTCTGTTTGTTGGACTGAATAATGGCAAGAGAATGACTCATATTCTCTATTATAGTACATTAATTGTTATTATAGTTATTATATTGCATATACTGTTGTATTATATTCTATAGTTTTCTATTCTATATTTTATTATACTCTCAATTAATTATTGAAGTATATATAGTATACATATACAGTGGTATACAGCTTGACCACCTCAGAACTCATCAAATTTGGTTCACAACCCATTTTGACTAGAAAAATTTGTCTCATCTGTCATCGTTTGCTTGGTACTTGGTGAACTTGCTTAAACTTTGTATGAATGGAGCCACGCAACTCATTTCAGATGAAACTCAATTCATGATTGAAGGTTCACAAGTTGCAAGATTCAGGAGATTCAGTACACAGTGATTCAGGTTCACAACAGCCATCATGGGGAAATCATGTTTGTTCTTCATTTTTACATCTACAGTACAGTATTCTTAGTGCAAATAAGTCTCCACGAATCCTAAAAAAGTTAGTGTATAAGAGCCAACTGAAAGGAAACCGTAAGCAAAACAGGAATTGAATGCTCCAGAACACATGCTGCAGTAAGCTTGCTAGCGCCTGAAGTTCATCAATAGAGTAAGTGTTGCTTTTACCTTTCACTTTCAGTTCATTACTCACAAAATTTCATCATAAATCAGGCAGGGGTAGCCTTGTGATATTTAGGTTCTGTGAGATCAATGTGGTATCTCAGTTCTTGTTGTTAATTCGTTCCAGAAGGCTTGCAGAGAACCAAAAATGACGAGTACCGAGCACATTTTTCCCATAAGGAATAATTAAAATGAAGTTATCCATTCCAGACTCCCAGAAAATCCACACTGTAAGGCATTATAATCATTAATGCAGCTGTATTGTTCAGGTGCTCACTGATTTACGATGGGGATATGTTTCAACAAATCTTTCATAAGTTAAATGTATCATGAACTGAGGAGTTTAACAAGTGTTTGGTAGAGCGGTCTGTACTATATAGTGGAGCCTATGCTAAGTAAGATAATGTTTAAAACACTTACATTAACCTACAGTTGGCCAAAATCATTAACACCAAGCTTATTTTATTCTGGAGGATTCAGGTCCTGCTTCCCTTTCAGTTTCTTATAAACTAAACTTTTTAGGACCCATGACAACTTATTTGCAATAAGAGTACAGTACTGTGGATGTAGAAATAAAGAAAAACACAGTAAAAAATAGCAGAGATCTTCAATGAGCGAGATTGATTGTAAATCTGAATCACTGTGCACTGAATCGTGAATCAAGTTTCGGCTGAAATGGGTCATGCAGCTAGACTCAAACAAGCTTAAGCAAGTGTGCCAAGTACCGAGATACATTTTTCCTGTCAAAATGCATTGAGAACCAAATTTGACAAGGTTTGATGTGATAGAGAATTAAGGTACCATTGTACATTTATTTAATTTTGGTTCGGATAAAACCAATATAATTGCTTGTTACCAGTTGAAGTGTTTTTTTTTTCAGGGTGAACTAGCTACGCAGTTTTTACAGTGTCTGATGATACTTAATGTTACTTTGTCTGCAAGTGCCTTCCAATAAATGCTTGATTAGGTTTAGGGCATTTGACTGTGGAGGACTTTGTCTTCTTTAATTTTCTGATAGTTGTTGTTGCTGCAAAGCTTTGGGGTGTTTTTTTAATCATTATTTTGCTGTAGTATGAATCCTTATGCACAAAGATCCAAACGAGCTTTTTCAGTTGTAGTCACAAACATTTGGCCTTCGCTGTGTGATTCTATGTTATACAGTATGTGTCATTTCTGTATGAAGAATAGGGAAGACTGTTGAACCTCTGGCATTTGCATTCTCTACAATATTAAATGGCTTCACCACTAAGCATTACATGAGATTTAGTACATTCTGCTAACAGAACAAGGACATACAGTACTGTAAGTAGTTAAGAACTTGATAAGCAGCAAAGCCATCACTGTCTAAGGGAATAGAACAACAAATGCAACTCCCCTGAGACTACGTCGGCTATAATACAAATCAGGGGCGCACAAACACACACACACACACACACACACACACACACACACACACACAGACACACACACATGCTCACAAAGGCTTGTCTATCTATGGCTGTGGGAATTTTCCACTAACATTATAATACTGTAGAGCCAATAATGCTACACCTACACCTAATCCTAACCTTAATTTCTGTAACCTAAAGCAAATCATCTTGCTATTTTGGTTTCTCATAAGAAACTTGCAATTTCTGTAATAAAATGGGAGCGTGCTGGTCCCCACAAGGAAAACTGCTGTGACAGATCTTTTGTTTTGGGGACATTTGGTCCTCAAAATAATATACCCCATGTACAGATTGCATTATGTGTGTGGGAGAGAGAGAGAGAGAGAGAGAGGGAACTTTTCAGTGAAATTAGATTTTGCAATTTCACAGCATCTAAGCAATTTCTTAATGCTAAGTGACAATACCTGTAGTTAATCTGTTCTGAGTTGAACATAAACATTTTCTTTCAAAACGTAGCGTTGAAAGAAAAAGGTAACAATTAAATCAAGTCTAGTTGCTTAACAATTTTACTTGAGTCCAGTAGGCTACTCATGCTGTATTATTCTGCATTACTTTCATTTTGCATGCAGCCTTGGGCTGTTCATCGTTGCACAGATGTGTTTGTTTTATGAAGCAACAAACAAACCATTTATCATTGTAATGTAATACTGGCACATGAGCAGTTCTTCGATTGTACCACAGACCAAATCTCTGTGCCAGCAGGAAAACACACTGTGTAGGCTACATCACAGAATACAACAGAGTGGATAGTAAAATGAGAACTGTTATGATGGAACGAAAAGGGTCATAACCACAAGTATAGCAACTTTGCATTAAAAGAGGCAAGCTTTCATTGATCTGTGAAGCTCACTGAATGGCAGGGAAAGGAGAGCAGAAACCATATCCCAATAATAATAATAATAATAATAATAATGAAAAAAACCTCTTGCAAAGTGCCAAGATAAATAAAAAAAATCTTAATAACATAATGAACAGCAAGGTGACTGAGGGGGTGAACAAGTTAGCATACATATCAACATAGGCGTAAGGGGGAAAGAGTGAGAGGCATAAACAGTTTCCTGAGCTGATGGTGGTCAGTAATGATCTGAACCAGAAAAGTGCCAGATATTGTGATTCATGGTGTCAACATCAGCACTGTGATAGAGTAATAGAAGCAATGACCTTTTGTTCATTAGGTTAATTAGGTGAGGTCAGTTATTCCTTTAATCAGTACTGTCTGCATATTGTCTATAAGATCTTGTTTGAAAAATTTCTAACTATTCAAGCACCAACCTTTTAAAAGATTAAAAGATTTGATATAAGAATAAAACTTATTTTTACCAACAGGAAGATTAGAAATGTGTCTATAGCATGACCGTCCATATTGGTCAGGTTTTTGTAATATGGCTTGATAGCTTTAGGCATATGTAGGTATGTACAGTACCCAATATTAAAGGACTAAGAGAGGAGAAACCAATTCACTCTGTTGAATTGCATAGGATTGGAAACCACAATGATAAATTACCTAAAGTACATAATTGGTTATTTATCTGAAGATGAATACATACTCTGAATTTTCTGTCTAGTGCTTTCTTTTCATCACTGAAAAATTCTGTGATTTACTGCTAGTTGGTATGGGTTATGGACTGGGGTGGCCTAGAAGGTTCAGGGTTCACATCCCACCACTGCCAAGCTGCTAATGTTGGGTCCTTGACCCTTAACCCACAATTGGTTGGATTGTAAGGTTGTATTAGCTGTAAGTCGCTCTGGATAAGGGTGTCTGCTAAATTCTGTTTAAAAAAAATCAGTGGTTGCCTAGTTGCTGGGATTTCTTATATTTTTCTATAACAGGAAATCTGTTGATTAGGCTTCAATAAGAATTGACCGACTCAGACTGACCATATTTGTGCTATTTTTTCAGCTGTTCTGTTTCATAGTATGAGCATGATCATTATACCATGGGGTTGGTCATTTCCCATTAATTACTTTCCTTTTAAGTGAAGTAACATTATATAATATAGAGCAAAATGTTGATTCTAAGCATTAACTCATTTTATCAAGTTTGGTGGGCTCATGTACTATTGTGTGTTTCATTCCTATGCAATCCATAAAAAAGACCCAGACAACTACACTGACAACCATGCAGCATGCATCAATCAAAAATTATTAATGAATTAATAATTATTATTATTGAATTATTTTGGCTATATTCCTTTCGGTGAAACAGTTGCAAAAACTATCCTGTGGCCATCAAGTATATTTTGTATTTATGCAGACATACATAGTATTAACTTGCAGTTATTTATGGGCTCTGTATAGACAAATAAGAGAAGATTTCTGTTTTGTGTCAAAGTGAAGCAAAAAAATAAGCATTTTAGATTACAACTGTGCAATTCATGGAATGACAAGTGTTCTCTGTCATGCTACACCACATGCTGAGGAGAAACCCTCTCCTTCTTTTGGTTGCCCTACATTACAGGCTTCGTTCTCAGCCTGAAACTCTACACAGATGGGCCTAGCCATTTTGTTTATTTGCATGGGACGATCTGCTTAATTTGGCTATTCCTGAAATGAAATGAAGCATGCTAAGCAATTTGGGGAATCAGCCAGCATGTGATAGGGTAAAGAAAGAAGAAATGCAATGGACTTATTACTAAACCCCAGTAATTCACTCCAAGTAAAAGACAGCATTGGCCAGGTTTCTTCGTTAATTTTGCACTTCTTTGGATATATAAATTGTAATTTGCTTAAACATATTGCAAATTCACATATTCTTTTATTTTTGTGTTATTTGGAGATTACCCAATATTCTTGCATTGACATTGTTGCCAGTTCTCACCCATTACATGGCAGCTGCTATGTTATTTCATTATTTCAAATTCATTTCCTCCAGCACACAATTGTTAACTGCCCAATTTTTTTTATAGATTAGTGAAATCCCCATGGTTAATTAGCTAAAGTCACAATAACTAATACTGGAAAGAGGATTTTCACCCCTCTCAACCAGAGAACAGGATGATGCTGTCTTGATATTCAACGTGTAAGTAGCTATGGCACTGTTGTGATCTAATTATTTGATATAGGATAGGACTTGGTATATTGGGCATGCTATTTAAAAGTGAGTCTCTGTTACTATACTGAGCTTCATTACTTTAACTTGTCTATATCTAGAAATACACAAGATAATTGATTATTGGTGGTTAGCTTAGGAAAATGAATTTATGAAGCATTTACCCAGTGTCCTGCTACTCAAATTATAGTGTAGTGTGATGTAATAGCCATATGTGTTAGGTGATTTGCTTGCTTATCTACTTTTTAACCCTACATCTTGGAGAGCTCAAAGCAAAACACAGACTACGTAATATGATGTTTTATGGTTTGAGATTTCATGGATGCTTCTGTCCACTCTAGTTCTCTACTGGAAAATTACTGTTGATTTGAGTGGAGTCACTTTTCACAACTGCCTCGGCTCCCCCCATCTAAAACGTTTACTTGACCTTCTGAAAGTCTCAAAAGCACAAGTGAGGACTGTGGTACGTGTTGCAATCTAAAGCCCAACAGGAGGTTGCAGCACAAGCAGAAGTCGTCACACACAGGCAAGTGCTATACCACTTATTTAAGTGACAAAGTTATATTAAATAATTCCTATAGGCTATGTACGCATATAGGCTCCTGGATTGTCTTTAGAGGGTGGATCACCTGCTAAACTGCTGTACCAAGTTGTGCAGACAGTAATTTAACATTCTCAAATACTCTCACACGAGCATTACTGGGCTGCAGGAGGTCATCGATATTCCAATGATTCAGCTGATGGAAATGCGGAAATGGTCATACTCATAAACCAATAGCCAGGTAACCAAATATAAAACTATTTTTATTTATGATACAGCAACCGTTCGGCCATTTCTCATTTTTGTACATGGTATTACATGTGGGACAGATTCCTCCCTTCTGGGTAAATCTCTTCACCCTCCTCTTCCTCAGCCTGACTGTCCTCAGGAGGGTCTATAATTTGTCTGGCTTCACAGATGCTTCGCAGTACTGCACAGGCTGTTTTCACTTTGCAGACCTTCCCTGGAGTCAGTCGCACCTCTCCATGTAAAACATAAAACTGCCTATTCACGTGACCAATACCCTGATCAACTATGGCTTCTTGTGAGCCCTTTAAGATAAACAGAATGCAGTTCATAGCTTAGTTTAAATAGGGAAAGAGACTATTTAAAGTACTATGACACATGTTGGACTACTGTTACCTGTTGTAATTTAGCTGTGACCATTGGTCAGGATGAAGGTCAGGTATGAACAGCTATGGTTTTCATGGATACCCAAGTGCCAATTTGCTGGAATGTGACATCCTTGAAACAGATGTCTTAGGCCTCTCTCTGCCAGTATCCTGGCATCATTGCGTTGCACCTGGCCATTTCGCAACAATATCCAAAATTTTGTAGAGTTTGTATTTACATAAATTTCTTCATCTTCTGAAAGTGCAATAATTCGGATGTGGATTCCATAAAGTCCAACAACACCAGGAAAGCTGCTATATCCATAAATGCCGATTTGTGAGCCTGTAAGGTGCGAATATCCAGTGAAAACTAAATGAACTGTGAAACGGTATGAGGTTCTGAAAGTGCTGTAATTGTTTGTGTGATCACTCTGCTGATGGAAGGTTGTAACAAACCCAAGTCATCAGTGCTGCAGGGTTTCATTTTCTTACTTTCCAAATACCTTAGCATTGTGATGACTTTCATTTTGGGGGTTATGGCATTGTTGTGCTGGGTAGATGTGAGTGCATCTCTAATAAGGTCAATCACAAACATTATTCCTGCATTATCTAATCAGTAGTGTTTGATTAACTCTGCTATTCAGTGTTTGGAGAACATTTCTTCTTTCTCTTCTGCTTACGAGAACTCCTAAGTTTCCTAAAAGACCTCTTTTAACTTACTGCTAGCTTTTTACCTTAGGAGCTATTTTAGGTTAGATTAAGATGCTTTATGAATAACTTATCTGTACTAGATTCTTAAGATTCCTAAATTTATTAGCAAAATGCTCATAATTCTAAGATTTTTCTTTGAATTCCATCTCTAGGAGCAACTCTTAGGACTATAAATCTTTAGAACCTGGTCTTGAGTGACAGCCTTATTTAAAACAAGTGGAGAATTGTTTTAATTTAGAGATTTTCTCCAAAACTATTGTCTCAGGACAAAAACATCCAACCAAGTGACCATGGTTGTTTCATTCGGCACTGTCCTTTGTTTGCACTTCCAAATATAAAATATCCAGGCTGGTGTATTTATCAGGCTCACTCTCTGTTGGACTTTGGGAAGCATTTTCTCAGACCTCCTTAGAGACACAGGCCATTTAAAGGGCAGGAATAACAGTGCTTGTGTTGGTAAAGCCAAAAACACTTATGCTAACATAAAATATAACACTGTTAGCACCTTAATAACCTTACTTGGCAGCCAGGCAAGGCATAAAACATAAGAAAACAATCTGCCTACACAATACTACCAACATATTCACACTCACACACACACACTGGCAGGGCAGTGTCAAGGAGGAACTGGCATATCTGTCTAATTAAAGCACGGCTACCTCCCCTTCATTTATAGTCTAATTAGCCAAACAGATGGTAGAAAGTAGGTTGGCTAGAGATAGCAATGTAGTACATTCAGGCCACAGGTATCAGTCAGCATGTGAGAGGTGCAGAATCAGGTCAAATAATGCACAATATTTAAGTTAAGCCAATCAGTCAATAGGTTCTCACAGTATACAACTTTCAGAATGATGGATTGCTGTGAACAGGAAAAGAAAACATTGGAAGAACTAGGTTTAAAACTAGACATGGTTAGGTCCATTGAAAGACACACAATCTTTCAATGGAAGTGTAAACTTGACACTAAGCTCAGTCTACATTCAGTGCCAGTGAAGCTCAGTCTGTTGTTCTCCTAGAGACAATAGAGATGACTCAGGTGCACAGAGTAAGCAATGGCATAGAGGAAATATGGGATATCTGCCATGATAGAAGTCAATTAACAGCCTTACAGTCAATACAGCCGTAATGCTAAAACATACTCTAAACTAACTGTGCATCATCCAACTAAGCTCACTAACAAAAACTAATGCACCAAGAATGAGTTGTTGGAATTGAATGAAACTTCAAGTGTTAATGTAATTATGATTACAATATTTTAGTGAAAGGAGAAGTTTATTTGGGAAAACTGTAGAATTGAAAGGAGGCTCTAGTACCCTGTTGGGCCGCCTCTAGCCTGGACACAAGATGAGATATGGTTGGGCATAGAGGTATACATGTTCTGTTTGGTATCCTGTGGCAAATTTTCCCACAAATGTTGCAGCTGGGCCTGTAGATCCTGCACACTTGTAGGTTGTCGAAGCTGGAGTCTCAGCTGGTCCCATAAATGCTCGATTGGTGATATATCTGGTTTGGTGATAAATGGGCAGGCCAAGTAAGTATTGCAATCTGGTGGAGACATTCCTTGGAAACATTTGCTGTGTTTCAGGGGTGTGCGTTATCTTGCTGAAAAATGCCAGTTGGAAGCCCTGCCATGAGAGGCAACACATGGAGCCACAGGATGTCCTGCGCATATCACTGATCTGTTAGTGTCCCTCATATCACGTGTGTATCACGTGTGCGTGCTTTTATGTAACCACTGCTCATATATATATACCCACATAGTGGGGCAAAAAAGAATTTAGTCCACTGATTGTGCAAGTTCTCCTAATCAGAAAGAAGAGAGAGGTCTGTAATTTTCATCAGAGGTACACTTCAACTATAAGAGACAAAATGAGAAAAAAAAAATCCAGGAAATCACATTGTAGAATTTTTAAATACTTTTATTGTAAATTATGGTGGAAAATAAGTATTTGGTCAATAACAAAAGTTCAACTCAATACTTTGCAACATAACCTTTGTTGGCAATGACAGAGGTGAGTGACAGAGGAGCAGTGATGTTTGAGTGATGAGGCTGTCGCTGGGCAACATGGACTTTCCACTCCCTCCACAAATGGGGTTGAGGTCTGGAGACTGGCTAGGCCACTACAGGACATTGAAATGCTTTTTACGGAGCCACTCCTTCATTGCCTGAGCGGTGTGTTTGGGATCATTGTCATGCTGGAAGACCCAGCCACGTTCCATCTTCAATGCTCTCACTGATGGAAGGAGTTTTTGGCTTAAAATCTCACGATACATGGCCCCGTTCATTCTTCCCTTAACACGGATCAGTCGTCCTGTCCCCTTTGCAGAAAAACAGCCCAAAAGCATGATGTTTCCACCCCCATGCTTCACAGTAGGTATGTTGTTCTGGGATGCAACTCAGCATTCTTTTTTCTCCAAACACGACGAGTTGAGTTTTTACCAAAAAGTTCTATTTTGGTTTCATCTGACCACATGATATTCTCACAATCCTCTTCTGGATCATAAATATGCTCTCTGGCAACGTCTCAGACGGGTCTGGACATGTACTGGCTTAAGCAGGGTGACACGCCTGCCACTGCAGGATCTGAGTCCCTCTCAGCGTAGTGTGTTACTGATGGTAGCTTTTATTACTTTGGTCCCAGCTCTCTGCAGGTCATTCATCAGGTCCCTCCGTGTAGTTCTGGGATTTTTGCTCACCGTTCTCATGATCATTTTGACCCCACGGGATGAGATCTCGCGTGGGGCCTCAGATAGAGGGAGATTTTCAATGGCCTTGTATGTCTTCCATTTTCTTACAATTGCTCCCACAGTTGATTTATTCACACCAACCTGCTTGCCTATTGTAGATTCACTCTTCCCAGCCTGGTGCAGGTCTACAATTTTCTATTCTTCGACAGCTTTTTGGTTTTGGCCATGGTTGAGTTTGGAGTCTGACTGTTTTAGGCTGTGGACAGGTGTCTTTTATACAGATAACTGTAACAACTGTAACAACGGCAGTGGTACAGTCCAGATTGCCCCTAGTGACAGGGAGAGCCGTAACGAAGGGGGTTCTGGCACAGTCCGTGACGATAATGAGGTCCAACAGATGCCATTAATACAGATAACGAAGTGGAGGACAGAAGTGCTTCTTAAAGAAGAAGTTACAGGTCTGTGAGAGCAGAAATATTGCTTGTTTGTGGGTGACCAAATACTTATTTTCCACCATGTTTTTCAATTAAAATTCTTTAAAAATCCAACAATGTGATTACCTGGATTTTTTTTCTCATAGTTGAAGTGTACCTATGATGAAAATGACAGTTCTCTCATCTTTCTAAGTAGGAGAACTTGCACAATTAGTGGCTGATAAATACTTTTTTGCCCCACTGTATATACACACACACGCTAAGATGTGTATTGCAATTGTGTATGTGTGTGTACACTACATACACACAATAACAATTGGTTGCACTTTAGATATGAAACCAATGGGTGATGACTAATGTGATCCACTTGAATCTCCTTACTAACAGCAGAAGCTGAGGCAAGACCAAACTCTACCCTGGGACTACTGTATTTTCTAGTTTAAGTGTTTTCTACTTTGCTTTTAGCAAGGCTATATCTATTAATAATACATGGCCAATAGTACACAAGCATCTTGTTGAATTAGTAAGACACATTTAATAATAATTGGTGCAGAAATCCAGCTGCTGAAGTGTAAAGTACTGTGTAAACTGTTTTTGGATGTCAGCAGAAGTGATTATTGGTAGCCTCATGGAGTTTAGTTTCCATGGCCATTAGCTGGAGCACACGATCACTGGTCCCTGGAGCAGAGGACAGGTATTGTCTGCTGTGATATATCGTGTAACCATCTAACTCACTGGATGAATCTGGGTTTGGTGGATACCAGGAGAATAAGGCCTGCTGAAACATATATTGCCTGCTATAAAGGTAGGTAGAAAAGTGATGGTTTGGAGAAGTGTTTAATGGTTATCTCCTACCAAATATAGTTAAAATCTAAAGAAAATTTTCTTCACAAAACTCACATATAGCAGTGAATATTGAACCCAGTCCAAATGAATGCCTGTGATTTTATAATATGATCAGCAAAATGCACATGTGTGTTGGTTTGTTTTGTTTTGGACAGTAAAGCCATTAAAACAATAGCAATCACATTTTTATAGAGAGAGTATGTATCATTTGCTATCATTAACCTCCAACATCCAACATAAAAAAAATAAAAAAATAAAAAACTAAGATGTGTACAAAAGCCTAACAGTAGGAAACAACTGGTGGATCCCTGAACCCTACTGCTGGCCCCAGCCCCTTGAGCATGAACTGTAACCCAGAGATACAAAAACACAGAGATTAAGCTCTTCATGTCGCATATCCATTAGCCTATGCCCCATACAGGAACCCTTTGGAAAGAACAAGGACCTCTGCAAAGCCCTAGTGTCCTTAAATAAAGTTTTAAAAAGGATTCACATCTTAATGTTGTTATTTTCACATCTTGAGTAAAATAAGTATTTTTCCCAAAGTCACTGCCATTGTAAATAGTTGTCTTGCCCCAGATCTTACGTGAAAATCCTGAGAAAGCATGCATACAGAGCATTGCACAATCATGTAACATGGGTTGTAGATGTGTTACAGTTTTACATTTTAAGATATTGAATGATCAAATACCTGTTTTAGATTAAAGGATTGTGGCTCTTCATATTTCACTAAAACAACAGAAAAAAAAAGCATTTTTTGAACTACAATTCAGCGTTTACATAAAGTTGTGTATATGTTATTTATTATTGTTTTAACTATGTCTTGACGCATGCTCGATAATCCAGGTAAGAAAATCCCAGAAGTTGAATCTGTTCATCTGGACATAAGGTTTTGTCGGAGAAACGTTTCGTCACTCATCTAAGTGACTTCTTCAGTCTCGAAGAAGACTAATTGTGGCCTGTTGCCCATACCAAATGCACCTGATATCAAAAAAGTGTAAGTGCTGCCAGTTTTGGCTCAGTTTAATTAAAGGAAATCTATATTCATCAGTCATAGTGCAACTATATTACCATTTGAATTCCACAATATGGTTCTGTCAGATGTTAGCTGCATATTCTAACAGTGCAAAACAGAGGAAGCAAGCTTTGCACAAACAAGTATTGGCTAGAAACCACATTTAGGTTAAGTAGAAAACTCTGTACAGGTTCAGTTATGTTGTAGAGGAAGAAATTCATGCTAAGTGTCATTTGTATATTCATGGTGTCTAGTCTCCAGTGCCATGCATTAGGATAATTAGTCACTCAAATTTATATACAGGTGTCTGATACAGTGGTGCTTGAAGGTTTGTGAACCCTTTAGAATTTTCTATATTTCTGCATAAATATGACCTAAAACATCATCAGATTTTCACACAAGTCCTAAAAGTAGATAATTAGAATGCAGTTTAACAAATGAGACAAAAATATTATACTTGGTCATTTATTTATTGAGAAAAATGATCCAATATTACATATTAGTGAGTGGCAAAAGTATGTGAAGTTCTAGGGTTAGCATTTAATTGAAGGTGAAATTAGAGTCAGGTGTTTTCAGTCAATGGGATGACAATCAGGTGTGAGGGGGCACCCTGTTTTATTTAAAGAACAGGGATCTATCAAAGTCTGCTCTTCACAACACGTTTGTGGAAGTGTATCATGACACGAACAAAAGAGATTTCTGAGGACCTCAGAAAAAGAGTTGTTGATGCTCATCAGGCTGGAAAAGGTTATAAAACCATCTCTAAAGAGTTTGGACTCCACCAATTCACAGTCAGACAGATTGTGTACAAATGGAGGACATTCAAAGACCATTGTGATCCTCCCCAGGAGTGGTCCACCAACAAAGATCACTCCAAGAGCAAGGCGGTAATAGTTGACGAGGTCACAAAGGACCCCAGGGTTAACTTCTAAAGAAACTGAAGGCCTCTCTCACATTGGCTAATGTTAATGTTCATGAGTTCCACCATCAGAAGAAACTGACCAACAATGGAGTGCATGGCACAGGGTTTGGTTTGCAAGGAGAAGCCCCTGACTCTCCAAAAAGAACCTGTGCTATCTGTAGTTTGCTAAAGATAATGTGGATAAACACCAGAAGGCTATTGGAGAATGTTTTGTGGAGGATGAGACTTTGGGTTTTTTTTTAAAAGAAAAGAGTGTTACGTTTGGAGAAAGAAAACACTGGCATTCCATCATAAGACCTTATCCCATCTGTGAAACATGGTGGTGGATAGTATAATGTTTGGCCAGGTTTTGCTGCATCTGGCCAGATGATTGCAACAATGAGTTCGAAGGGAAAATGTCAGGACATCGTACATGAATGGAATCTCAAGAGAAGGTGGGTATGCAGCAAGACAAAAGACCCTAAGCAAACAAGTTGTTCTACCAAAGAATGGTAAAGAAGAAGAAGTTCATGTTTTGGAATGGCCAAGTCAAAGTCCTGACCTTAATCCAATCGAAATGTTGTGGAAGGACCTGAAGTGAGCAGTTAATGTGAGGAAACCCACCAACATCCCAGAGCTGAAGCTGTTCTGTACGGAGGAATGGGCTAAAATTCCTCCAAGCCGGTGTGCAGGACTGATCAACAGTTACAGGAAACGTTTAGTTTCAGTTATTGCTGCACAGGGGGTCACACCAGATACTGAAAGCAAAGGCTCACATACTTTTTGCCACTCACTATTATGTAATATTGGAGCATTTTCCTCAATAAATAAATGAGCAAGTATAATATTTTTGTCTCATTTGTTTAACTGGGTTCTCTTTATCTACTTTTCGGACTTGTGTGAAAATCTGATGATGTTTTAGGTCATATTTATGCAGAAATATAGAAAATTCTAAAGGGTTCACAAACTGTCAAGCACCACTGTAAAGATCCCTTTCAGAGATACAGCATCACCAACTTATCAACAAGCGATCCATGTTGGTGTATTATAATAATAATAATAATAATAATAATAATAATATTTATGACAATATTACATATCTGTGAGCGTCAAAATCATGTGAACATCTAGGATTAACAGAAGGAGCATTGAATCAGGTGAGGAATCAATAGGAAGACAACCAGGTGTGAGTGGGCATCGTTTTGTATTTAAAGAACAGGGACTTATCAAATGCTGATATTCAGAACACATCTGTAGAAGTGTATCACTGCATTTACACAGGAGATTTCAGAGGACCTCAGAAAAAGAGTGGATTAACAGTGTGAAAAATGCCACAGGGTATCAGGTTGAAAAATGCCACAAAATCATTCTTAAAGTGTTACTCTAGTGGACTTCCAGTAACAAACAAATGAAGGAAATTCTCCCTGTGGGTGGTTCTCCAACAAAGATCACTCCAAGTGCAAGGTGTGTAATAGTTTGCACAGTCACAAAGGAACACAGGGTAAATTCTAAGCAGCTAAAAAAAAAAATTCATATTTGCTACTGTAAATGTTTGAGTCCACCATCAGGAGAACACTGAACCACAATGGTGTGCATGGCAAGGCTGCATGGAGAAAGCCAATGCATAGAACACTGCTGCCTTTAGCAGTTTGCTAAAGATCAATCCAGGAGGCTACTGGAAAATGTCTTGTGGACGAATGAGACCAAATGTACCTTTTTGATTTAAATGAAAAGTGCTGTGTGTAGAAAGAAACATATTGCATTTCAGCATAAGAATCTTATATCTATGAAACATAGTGGTGATGGTATCATGGTTCTGCCTGTTGTACTGCGTCTACTCCACTCAAGATTAAAGGAAGACAAGCATCAATATTCTTCCCCATACTTGTACCTTGGTGGTGAAATGAACTTTCACTGGATGTCTAAAAGGCTGTTGCACTCTTTAAATGCCTAATGGAATTCTCTTTACTTTAATTGGGTTCTCCTTATCTAATTTTATAACTAATGATGTTTTATTTCATATATATATATGCGCACAAATCTAGATAATTCTTAAGGAATCACAAACTTTCAAGCAGCACTGCATGGGCCTGATTACACAATTGACTGTGTGAACCTTGAAAGGGACAAAGCAAGTGCCAAAGTGCCAATGTTTCACATAGTTTCAATAATAGTTTTTCTCAAAACGTTCAAGCTGGTTCTTAGCAGACTAATAAGGGTTAGAAAGTAACTCATTCTCAAGGGTGAATGTGATTAAAGATGGAAGTGTTTGCTAGCTTGTTTCACTGGCAAAATACTAAAGGGCAGCCCTCACTGAAAAAAACATATCTGCTGGCGCACTAGAGGTAAGCTATGCAATGACTTTTATACATAAATAGTTCATAAAACAGCACCAAACTGCTTTGGCAAATAATTCAGAAACTGTTTTTGCAACACTGTTACTGTGGTCATGATACAGGAATGAAAAGTAAATAGCAAACAGAGAAAGACATGGAGCAATCAGAAAGTTTAGTACAAAGTGTAGTCCCTAATATGCATGTACATATGTACATATTGAGGGGAATAATTCTGTCAGCTGTGACAGCAACTGTTAGTTTCACTGAAGGAGGCTATTCCAGCTATTAAATGCAAATTCCTGCTATCCACCATACAAACCTCTACCTACCCATAGCTCTAACTGATGGGGATCAACCTAAGAAACCAATAACTGCACTGCATGGATGTATATCAGAATAAGATGCTGGAATTCAATTGCATTCTGACTGGATTTTCCTCCAAATAACTCTATACATTGGAGTTCCACAAGACTCAGTTCTTGGACCTCTTCTTTTCTCTCTCTACACATGTTCTCTTGGGGAAGTCATAAACTCTCATGGCTGTTTTGCTGATGACACTCAGCTCATCATCTCCTTCCTTACAACAGATGTGCAGGTCTCCACACTTATCTCAGTGTGTCTGGAGAGCATCTCACCATTGAGGTTGGCTCATCATTTAAAGCTAAACCGTAGCAAATCTAAGCTGGTTTACTTCTCTGGATATGGGTCCCCATGTCACAATCTTGTCACCTTCCAGGTAAAGTCCTTCATCACACCCTCTGAGAATGTAATCTTTCATAACCAGATTTTCTCTGCTCGTACTGCCAAACTGACCGGTCATGCAGGTATCTCCTCTAGATCTAAAACTAGGTTACTGCAGTGCTCTTCTGGCTGCTGCTCTTCTGGCATGCATACAATCTGACCCTGCATCTGATTCAGAAAAACAGCCCCAAAGCATGATGTTTCCACCCCCATGCTTCACAGTAGGTATAGTGCAACTCAGCATTCTTCTTCTTCCAAACACGACGAGTTGAGTTTTTACCAAAAAGTTCTATTTTGGTTTCATCTGACCACATGATATTCTCCCAATCCTCTTCTACAATTTTCTTCCTGGCATCCTTTGACAGCTCTTTGGTCTTGGCCATGGTTGAGTTTGGAGTCTGACTGTTTGAGGCTGTGGCAAGGTGTCTTTTATACAGATACAGAGGTCAAACAGGTGCCATTAATACAGGTAACGAGTGAAGGACAGAAGAGCTTCTTAAAGAAGAAGTTACAGGTCTGTGAGAGCCAGAAATCTTGCTTGTTTGTGGGTGACCAAATACTTATTTTCCACCGTGATTTACAATTAAATTCTTTAAAAATCCCAAAATTTTTTCTCATTTTGTCTCTCATAGTTGAAGTGTAGCTATGATGAATTACAGACCTCTCTCATCTTTCTAAGTAGAAGAACTTTCACAATCCGTGGCTGACTAAATACTTTTTTGTCTCACTGTATGTTCTCTTCCCTGGCTCCCTATGGCACCGCTCCCTATCGCTGCTTTCATCAGATTCAAAACCCTGATGCTTACCTACAAAGCCAAAAACAGACCAGCGCCTTTTTGCATCAAGGCTCTAATCAAACCCTGCCCTGTACATCATACCTTTCGAGACACAAGCTTGGGTCAACTGGATCAGCCACTAGGGATTAAAGGAAGACAAGCATCAATATTCTTCCCTGTACTGGCACCCAGGTGGTGGAATGAACTTCTGCTGGATGTCTGAATGAGTCTCTTGCTTTCTTCAAATGGCAACTAAAGACTCACCTCTTCACTTAGCACATAAGCAAAAACTAAAACTGCACTTACATATTTTAAAAAATCGAAAAAAAAGTTACTCTTTGATTGTACGTACATCAAATCCTAACAGAATCTTGCTGGACTGTGTTATTGGCTGTTGGTTACTTGCACTGAACGTGAGGTAACATCTACTAAGAAGAACACAAAGCACTTCTGTAAGCCGCTATGGTTAAGGATGTCTGCTAAACGCTATAAATGTCAATCTAAATGAGGTAGAACAGCGAAGTACTGCTCAGTCCACAGACAACTCCCAGGAGGGTTGAACAGATAGTTGAGGGCTGCATATCTGAATATTTGCTATCTGAAGCATTATCTTGAACAAGGTACATTCACATAGCAAAGTACTACAGTATTTTTATTTGCTTTATTTAACGTCGCTATCATCATCAATGGGCATTTTAATAAGACACAAGGTTACATCAATACACAAGGTTACATTTATACTACTCTACTACTGTACTATACTACTACTATATACACTCAGATCGGGCCAATTTAGCATAATCAATTGCATGCTAATGCATGCCTTTGAATTGTGGTAGGAAACTGGAGTACCCTGAGTAAACCCATGTGGATACGTGGAGGACATGCAGACTCCACACAGAGAGGTCCTCACCCGCTACATCTGGGATCAAATCCAGAACCTTCTTGTTGTGAGGTGACTGCTACCAATCGAGCCACTGTGCCACCCCACAAAGTATGACGGTACAAGAGTCAGGAAGAATAGGGTTATTAATGACTATGACTTGAAAGATGAGTAAAAGTATCTCATTAATTCACACACCTTCAAAAAAAAAAAAAAAAAAAAGCTCCAGAATGTACTTAGCTTTAGTACATCTGTGGCAAGCAGATAGCCAGTTGCAGAAATCAATGCAAAAATGCAAAAAAAATTTATAAAGATGGTGAGAAAGACAAGCTACATGGAGCACTATAAAAGGCAAAATGACCAAAAACACATCCACAGCTACTTTTAAACTCTGAAATTTAGCCAGCGATAGTTGACATCGACAAAGTATCTCACAATGCAGTCGACATATGTTAGGTGCTAGCAGAACCTTGTAGCTGATAAGCTAATTAAAGCTGGAGCGTGATTGATGGTTTTGTACCGGTTTGTGGGCCTGTACTGTTTACACTGGAGTCCGTGTTTCTCATCAGTTGAGAATAATGTTGCTGTGGTGCCTCTAAAAGTATTTTGGATCTATGATCTAAGCATTGATCCATTAAAAAACTTGAAGCAATGCGCCAACTCTAATTTCTCTTAATCACTTTTATGTCAATCTTACTTAAATCTATATTCAATGTCTAATTAAGAGATTTAAGCATCTCCCTACACAGCAATTTGGTTGAAGTTTCCAGCACATATACCTTATATGTGAAGTTCATACAACAGCTGCAGTCAGGAATTCACTTTCTAAATGTGTGTTTGCTTTAAGCAGTCTGTTTCAACAAGTATTCATGGTTCTCCTGGTGCAAACTTGGTGAGCTGATGGTTATCTAATCCGGACTGAAGCAAACATCTGGAAGTAATATCTGAGCTGGTAATCAGACACGGCCTCACATCCTCTGCGATTAAGTCATTTCTGAAAAATATGCAATGAAGCTTTCTATGACCGTATATGGATTCTAGCAGAATGGATTTGAAAGATAAATGTACATTTCTGTCAACTCAATTATACCCCAATCATCTCAGAAGAATAATATCATGGAAAACAACTGCAGTTATAATCTACTGCTGAAAATCACCAACTTAAGTGGTACCACAACCTCTGGACACATGGTACCTTCACCTGCTCATGGTTGCTACTCTGTTTACAGAAATCAGAAATGCAAAGATTTTTTGAATTCCTGCTCACTGAATCCCATTCTTAAATTTTATACTGTAGGATCCTAATTAAGGGAAATGTTCTTTATATAAAAATGCTTCTACCTCTACTATATATATTATTTAATGCTGACAATATACTGTATAAACTATAACAGTAACAATATAAATTTAGAGTTTTTCATTTCGGCTTTGATTTAGTCATATCTTTTTCAATTTATTTAAATAAATGAATATATTAAAATCTAAATATATTAATATATTTTTTACTAATTACCAATAAACATATTTACTAAACAACATATTTAACCAACATTTTGCTTTTTTAATGTACATTCTGAAAACTAGAAATTTTAAAAACATTAACTGTAAAACTGTAATAACCTATTATTTTCCTTGTGAAATCTCTACACGTTATCTTTTAAAATCTCACAGTCATTACAGATCTGCAGATTTTCCTTATTTATCTACTGTCACATTTATTTCTTTCGCACACATTAGTCATCTTCCTTCCTGTTTGGTTAACCCTTTGATTCTTATCTGCATTTGAACTGATTCATTATGTTATGACAAGATAAATATATTTGGAAACATCACTGATGATTTTATGACCTATGGATTACAAAAATTAATGTATAAGTCCTTTGATGACTTTGGTTCCCATGTTTCTGATAAATACTCCGTCCCACTTTGCTAATCTGTTTTTGAATTCATGCAGATTAAAAATAGCTAACAGCTAATAAAGAAAACATGTAGTGAGTCATGTCTTGCTGGATGTCACACCAGGGGAAGGAAGGGATTTGGGAACCCAAAGCCAAAGAAACGTGTACACATCAGCAGGTTTTACACAACAAGGGTTTTTGAGATGTGGCCATTTCATATTTAAATTGCATTTATACTGTATCTTGCCCTGTAGTAAACTGTTATCAAATGTATTTCTTGATGATTGATAAAGCATTGGGTGGATTTTGATTCATTGTTACCATGTGAACGACAAAAACTGTAACTGTTTGTTTTATTTCTAATCTAACCATCTACATATATTTAAATCACTGAATCTACTGTGGCTGATTGTGTTCCTATTAAGCACAGACCAATTATTTCCTTCGAATAACCGGCACCTCTCCAGTTGCAGCCACCAAAATTAAGAAAATACAACAAAACTGAGATAAACAAATAACAACAAAAACTCAAGTGAGAAGCAATGACAAAATAACACACAGTTTACTTACAGAAATTTTGAAAATGAGTGATGGTATGATATAAGCCTAAAAGTCATGGAACATTAGCTACATTTGACGTAAAGAGAAAATCTCTGTTTGCCAAGTTATTCCTTTAGAGTTGGGGGACTGGACAAGTGATTTCTATACAGACATCACAAGCACCTTTATTTCCAAATATGTTTGACATGAATAGCTTTGAACTGTCATGTCAACCATTGAAGACCAACTTATTTAAAGGCAAAGTGTGTATCTTGTATTGCATCTGGCAAAACATCAAACTTCACAGCTGCCAAATCACTGCATCTATTCCCTGTTCAATAGATTTTCATTTAACCGCCATTACATGAGTGAAATGAGGGAGCCCTCCTTCATTAATGGTAATGTGATTGTAGATGACAGGCTGTGTCTGGGCATATCTAATGCAACCTGACTGCGGGCAATGCAGTGACACATGGCAGAGTGGAGCCAAAGGACCTGAATCTGATCCCAGTCAGGAAGAGCTAAACCTGGTTAAACACTGCAGTCATCAGCGTGATAATCCTAGCTCCCTGTGGCAAAGCAGAGTGAGCGAGTGAGTCACAGTGTGTGGAAACTTGCATGAGTTTGGTCTTTTTTATGGGTGTTTCTGTCGCTCGAGCTTGTAATGGAATTATGGCTGAGCAGAAAGACATATGGTTCATTTGCATTACCAGGTCTCACCAGGCCATGTAGCATCTCTCATGCAGCCACTCCAAGTTAAGATTCCTGTCACTGAGCAGCAGCCTGTGGTCCAACTACATATTAACAACATACATATTCTGTTCCATACAATCGAGTCAAAGAAAGGATTGATTCCATAATCCTCTTCTGTAGAGGGTGTCAGATTTTGCAGCTTATGTTGAGGTTTAGGACAAAAATAGACTCTGTTGACAGGCTTTAGCTTTTGAGCTATTATCAACCATTGCCAAAAGCAACTTAAAAACCACAACTAATTACTAGCCACTATTAAAAACCATTATACCCTGCATTCCAGCTACCTAGGCAGGCAGTTTTCTCTTTGAAAGTTTCTCTGACATTCTATACACTGATCAAATGAAACTTTATATGGGTGAATATAACGATGATATATGTAACTGATTACAATATTAGAACAAAAGGATAGGTTTATTGGGGAAAACTGTACAACTGAAAGGAGGCTCTAGTATTCTGTTGGGCCGCCTCTAGCTGGGATGCGAGATGAGATATGGTTGGGCATGGAGGCATACAGGTTCTGTATGATATCACATGTGCCTGCATCACATGTGCACAGAAATGTTGCAACTGTGCCTCTAGATCCTGCATACTTGTCTGTTGCCTTGTCTGGTGCGTGTCCTCATGGAATCACTGCTCCCAACACCTCCTAACACTGATGGCGACTGATACCTCAAAATGACCATCTTGCTTCTCTCAGTCCAATGATGCACCCCCTCTCTGTCAAATAAGCAAAAAATAAAAATTATATATTATTATATTGTCCCTCTGCAAAAAAAGAACCCCAAAGCATAATGTTTCCACCCCCATGCTTCACAGGAGGTATGGTGTTCTTGGGATGCGACTCAGCATCCTTTTTCCTCCAGTTGAGTTTTTACCAAAAAGTTTTATTTTGGTTTCATCTGACCACATGATATTCTCCCAATCCTCTTCGGGATCATCCATATGCTCTCTTGCAAACTTCAGATGGGTCTGGACATGTACTGGCTTAAGCAGGGGGCACGTCTGGCACTGCAGGATCTGAGTCCCTCTCGGCGTAGTGTGTTGCTGATGGTAGCCTTTGTTACTTTGGTCACAGCTCTCTGCAGGTCATTCATCCATGTAGTTCTGGGATTTTTGCTCACCATTCTCATGATCATTTTGAGTCCACGGGATGAGATCTTGTGTGGAGCCCCAGATCGAGGGAGATTATCAATGGTCTTGTATGTCTTACAATTGCTCCCACAGTTGATTTATTCACACCAACCTGCTTGCCTATTGTAGATTCACTCTTCACAGGTCTACAATTTTCTTCCTGGTGTCCTTCCACAGCTCTTTGGTCTTGGCCATGGTTGAGTTTGGAGTCTGACTGTTTGAGGCTGTGGACAGGTGTCTTTTATTCGGATAACGAGGTCAAACAGGTGCCATTAATACAGGTAACGAGTAGAGGACAGAAGAGCTTCTTAAAGATGTTACAGGTCTGTGAGAGCCAGAAATGTTGCTTGTTTGTGGGTGACCAAATACTTATTTTCCACCATAATTTAGAATAAAATTCTTAAAAAAATCCTACAATGTCATTTCCTGTATTTTTTTTCCTCATTGTGCCTCTCATAGTTGAAGTGTACCTATGATGAAAATTACAGACCTCTCTCATCTTTCTAAGTAGGAGAACTTGCACAGTCAGTGACTGACTAAATACTTTTAGTGTATATATATATACACCTAATTTTGCCTATATACTATTATCGTCTGAATAAATCAACAATCACTGTATAGGTGGTCACACTGGAGTGACTGATTTTTGTTTCATCATTGTTGTTTTCCTCCTTATTATAATATCTGATAATCAGCATTTATATAATTCAGTTTAGTTGTCTTTGAAATACTACTTGTAAAAAAATCTATATTATTTTCTGTTTGCTGTTGCTTGCCATTTTTACTTGCCAAAGGTGTGGGCAGTGTCTCTACTTGAGAATCATTCGTGGGAACATCCTAGATTTGTAAGAAGCCAAGCTGCAACAGCAGTGGCCAACTGAGGGAGGCAGAGGTGTGCATGTAGGACCGGCTCAGCCAATCAAATTACCTGTCCTACAATGCTGTCCCAGAATAACCAACCTGGATTATATGCAGCTCCCTATGAAGGCATAAAAATCTGAAGTAAGCCATGGTTCTGTCCTGTGACTATAATTGAATGTTTAAAGCAGCAGACAGTAATGGTGATTATTTGTTTGTGTGTGTGTGTGTGTGTGTGTGTGTGTGTGTGTGTGTGTGTGTGTGTGTGTGTGTGTAGGGGGCATTGTGAAGTATTTGACAGTGAAAACTGAAAAGAAATCTAAAAATTCTAATTGCTAGAAGTTTGAAAAATGTGAGATATGAGCTGTAAAGATATCTGAAGAGTCATAAAGTGACAAGAAATTAGATTTTTAATATTTACAGCATTTAGCAGACGCCCTTATCCAGAGCGACTTACAATTGATATAATCTTACAATCCAAGCAATTGTGGGTTAAGGGTGTTGCTCAAGGACCCAACAGTGGCAGCTTGGCAGAGGTGGGATTTGAACCCTGGACCTTTTGGTCCATAGTCCAATACCTTAACCGCTAGGCTACCACAATATACAGTGTCAGTTCTTATTAATTTGTTTAAGAGGGCTTATCGGAAACCGAAAACAGAGCAAATTTTTCCCATAAGGAATAATGTACATTGAATGAATCCATTCCAGACCCCCAAAAAATCCACACTGTGTAAGACATTATATGCAATAATGGAGTTGTATTGCACAGATGCTCCCTGATTTACAATGGCATTACAACAAATCCATAATAAATGTATCATGAACAGATGACTTTAACAGAGTTTATTCTGTATCATAGTGAGCTAACCTTATAAACCTTATAAACAGCAAAGATTAAAACACTTACACTAACCTACATTTGACCAAAATCATTAACACAAAGCTTATTTTAGAATAAAATGTTGAAAAATCTCATGTAATTTAGTGAGTAGTATATTGAAAGTGAAAAGTAAAAGCAAAACATTTACTCTTTTAGTGCTAGCTTAAACTCAGGGTGCTAGCATAGCTGCTAATGATAACTGCAGCTTTTATTCCAGAGGACTCCGTTCCTTTCGGTTGGTTTTAATCAATAACCATTTTAGGACCCATGATAACTTCTTTGCACTAAGAATACAGTACTGTAGATGTAAAAATAAAGAAAAACAAGAAACACAGTGGAGACTCTGCACTAAGCAAGTCTCTGCACTCTGCACTATTGTGAATCTGACTCACTGAATCACTGAGTACTGAATCATAAATTGTGACTCATAAATCATGAATCGAGTTTCAGCTGGTCATACAGCTCGACTCGCACAAGTTTAAGCAAGAGCACTGAGTACTGAGCAACCGTGGCAGCACATCCAGAATTAAAATCTTTTATTAAACCGTCCCATGTGTAGGTACATCCTGTGCATACCTCCCTTGTAACAATTGGTTATTTGTTGCCTTTATAGCAGCTCAACCCAGTCTGGCCATTCATCTCTGAACTATGCATCAATGAGTCATTTTTGCCCAGAGAACCGCTGCTCACTGGATTTTTTTCTCTTTTTTGGACCATTCTCTGTAAAGCCTAAGATGTTGTGCATGAAAATGCCAGTAGATCAGCAGTTTTTGAAAACCCGTCTACCACCAACAACCATGCCACGTCCAAAGTCACTTAAATAAATGTTCACCATTCTGATGCTTGGTTTGAACTTTGGCTTTTTGTTTTGGTGTTACGTCTGGCAGATAGGAAGGGAAGGGAAGCAGACGACAGTGCAAATTCCAACAATAAATGGTTTATTAATAAAGCAAACCCCGAAATGCAGGATGATAATAAATGTATACAACTAATATCAACAAAGGTAAACACAGCAAACATAAGAACCGAGGAAAGCTAAACATAAAGCCACTAATGCGGGGAAAATAGAGAAGCTAACAAAGCTAGCAATGCTAGCACGAGGCTACTGGGGCTAGCATGAAGCTAAAGGATACTGGAGGTAAACACAGGGTTAATTTAAGGAAGGAACAGGGCATGGGCGTACCCGCGGGGCGAAGAGGAAGCGGATGCAGCCACACACATACCTAGGGGGTCGCGATACCAGGGAAGTCTAACACACGCGATTGCGAAGCCGGTAAGCCAGCGGGTGATGCCGTAGCAGCTAAGTAATCCAGCGGATAATGCCATAGCAAGCAGGTAATCCAGTGGGTAGCGTCACAAGCAAAGAATCCAGGGCAGAGGAGAGGAACGGGGTGCACAGATGAATGGAAGTCAAGGCAATACTACTGCAACAGCACAGGGAAGAGCGGCGCTTACAAAGAGCTTCTCCTGGCTATATGTGGTTGGCCCATAATCAATAAACAAGGCACAGGTGCGGCCGCGGCCATCTTTCTTTTGCAAGGAATTATTGGGCGCGAATGTCCATGGCACGGTATGGGCGCAGGGACCGCCATTAAAAACTGCGGTGAGGGGATCGGTGGTAATGACTGGTATGCAAAAGGCTCGGGTACAGAACTAACTTGCTCAGGTATGGAGCTGGGAGGCAATAGCTGCTCAGGTACTGAGCTAAAGGGTGTAGTGGGCTCAGGTACGGGGCTAGGCAGCTCATCTACGAAGCTGACATGCATGGTGTGCTCAAGTATGGAGCTACAGGATGCTGACGGCTCAGGTACAAAGCTAACGTGCTCAAGTATGGAGCCAGTCAACGCTAACGCCTCAGGTATGAAGCTAACATGCTCAAGTACAGAGCCAGTCAACACTAACGGCTCAGGTACAAAGCTAACGTGCTCAAGTATGGAGCCAGTCGATGCTAATGGCTCAGGTATGGAGCTAACATGCTGAAGTATGGGGCTAGTTGATGCTAATGGCTCAGGTACGGTGTTAACGTGTTCAAGTACAAAGCTAGTCGACGCTAACAGCTCAGGGACTGAGCTATAGGGTGCTAAGTGCTTGTCAACAGAGCTAACGTGCAAAAACAGAGCTAAAGAAATTAGGGTTCTGGAAGGGACCCTGAAGAGATGCGCTCTGGACAACCTTGGTCCAAGAGCCAATGGGAATCCACAAACCACCCACGAGGAGAAGTCAAGGAGATGCCGGACGAAACACGGCTGATAATAGTGGTCGGCGAGCCAAGGTCTTGTGGTCAGCACAATGCTGGCCTGATGGCAAGGGCCGAACTCAGCCTCAAGTTCCCACAGGAAACGTTCAAAGCTCCCAGACCTTGATAACGGCCAGTTATCTGCTGCTCACAGCAAAGCCTTATCAGTGAGGCAGGAAACCAAAAAGGCAAACCACGTGGATTCCAGGAAAGAAGGAAACTTATTCAAATAAGCCATGCTTTGGGCAATAAACTCCCGGCACCAATTCGGATCTCCACCGAACCAGTCGGGAATGCCCGGCAAGGGGCTGGAATCCACCGTCTGCATAGTATGGTGGTAGTATTATGTTATGTCTGTCGGGTAGGAAGGGAAGGGAAGCAGACGACAGTGCAGATTCCAACAATAAACAGTTTGTTAATAAAGCAAACCCCAAAACGTAGGAGGATAATTAATGTATGCAACTAATATCAACAAAGGTAAACGCAGCAAACATAAGAACCAGAGAAAGCTAAACATAAAGCCACTAATGCGGGGAAAATAGAGAAGCTTACAAAGCTAGCAATGCTAGAGCGAGGCTACCGGGGGCTAGTGTGAAGCTAAAGGATACTAGTGCTAAGCTAGACGCTATGAGAGGTAAACACAGGGCTAATGTAAGGAAGGAACAGGGTGCGGGTGCCCCGGGAAAGTCCAATGGACGCGATCCCGAAGCCAATAATCCAGCGGGTGATGCCGTAGCAAGTAGGTAATCCAGTGGATGACGTCGTAGCAAGCAGGTAATCCAGTGGGTAGCGTCGCAAGCAAAGAATCCAGGGCGGAGGACAGGAACGGGGTGCACAGACACACGGAAGCCGAGGCAATACTACCGCAACAGCATTGGGAAGAGCGGCGCTTATAAAGAGCTCCTCCCGGCTGTATGCGGTTGGCCCATAATCAATAAACAAGGCCCAGGTGCGGCCGCGGCCATCTTGCTTTCGCAAGGAATTGTGGGCGATGTAGTCGAGTCGCCCACGGCAAAAATACAAGGTCCTGGCCGCGGCTCGTAACAGGCAGGTCATCTTGGTCAGGTCTACAGACCTAAATGCATTGAGTTGTTGGCATATGATTGGCTGATTCCATATTTGTGTCAACAAGCAGTTGAACAGATGTTCTTAATAGAGTCGCTGGTGAGTGTGTGTATATATTATTTAAAATAATATAGAATTAAATTATAGTTAAAATATACAGATTTAAAAAACTTTCATCTTACAAAAAAAACTAATCTATTTTAAATCTATTTACGTTTCTGAAATCTAGAGGAGTTGTTAGTATACATTTTTTCTTTGAACTGTACAAAACTGACAAATGATATGTTATTACATTTCAAAATTGTGAAAAAAAGTTGAAACAAACATAACACAATTCCATTCAGTTTTACGTCCTACTATGAGATGTTCAAACTTTCACAGATATTCAGTGATTGCACTTTGCTGCACTCTGGTTTTGAGTTACTGGATGTATGTTTCTTAGTTTACAGCTCTCTTTCTTAGTTTACAGCTCTAAGTTTTAATTAGAATTCATCTTCATAATTGGCTGAATAGGCAGCAACACTCAGGAACAAGAAAATTGATTTAGAAGTGTAAAGAAATGTATGCAACCTGGCTTAAAATGTATTACGCTGAGGACTTTTATGGTCTGTACTTTAATTTAGGTAAGTCAGCGATGGTAATAACTGGTTATTGACTTACAGTGGATTATAGAGGTCTATCAAGTGTGGTTACTAAGACTTTTTTACATTGAAATTAGACGGCACTTAGGATGCTGATAACCTAAATGCATGCTTTGAATAACTTTGCAGTTGATGGGAAGTACAGCAAACAGTGCAAACATTTCTGGTTGGTATATATCATTTGTATGAGTAATGTAGCGTAGCAGTTAATTTAAAGTTGGCAATGCCCTAAAGTCTGCTACTGAGGTGTTTGATTCATAGACGCATGAATTTTCTTTACAACTAATGACCTGCAGTTCTTCCAAACTGGATTAAAGCAATGACATCAGTTCTACAGTTATTTCAGTAAAGGTCATAGGTGGGAGTATTCAAACTGTACTAATTTTGACACCGACTCCGAATTTGGAATTCTGCCTGATATTTTAGATATTATTTTAGATATTTTAGTATACCCTTATTGAAAGTTAATAGGGCACACATTAATCCAATACCAATGTAAAAGATAATATTCTTAAAAATAGGAAAGAATAACATTTTTATATTCATACTTAACGCCTTTTCGCACCAAGTCCGATTTATACGGACTAAAAAAAACGCACATCAAGTTTTGAAAAAAAGGCATGTATATTAATGCCATCCTTCACACCGAGTCTGAAACTCACAGACTATGGTGCTGCGTAAAATTTTTATTCGGAGCCTGTTAGAATTTCTGCATTGATTGGATGAGTTAAAATCAGGCTGACCAATCAGAGTTCTGTTAGGCAGAACAGCTGAGAGCTTACAGTATATAACAAGTAACACACTGACTATAAAAACATGGATATTAAAGAAACTATGTGGCTGAATATAGCTGAAAGGCTGGGGAAGGATGGTGAAACCGTACAGTGACTGTATATAACTGTTTTCTTGTTTATCTAAGTGCATTTTTGTCTATCCATGCCCACAAAAAAACACAAACTATAGCCTCCCTTACTAACTGTGTTTTTTAAGTTGACGATGTGAAAAAGACCTGGCAAAATCTGTGACAAATTAAGAGAAGGGAAAGCAAAAAAAAAAAAAAAGAAAAGAAAGCAAAAGCAGACAAGAAGTTTTCAGAGTGTTTAGACAAAAACATGTAGCGCACTGGATGTGAAGGTCTCACTAAGTTAAAAATTTCATCTGTTTTTTTCTGCAAAAATATCATACTCGGTGTGAATAGTCAAGTCAAGTCAAGTCAGATTTATTTATATAGCGCTTTTTACAATGGAGCATTGTCTCAAAGCAACTTTACAGGTTTAGATTATCTCCTAATAACTACGTCCAATCTCAAATTGAGCAAGCCTAGGGCGACAGTGGCAAGGAAAAAACTCCCTATTCTAGGAAAGAAACCTTGAGGACCAATACTCAAAAAGGGGACCCAACCTCCTTGGCGCGTAGATGATAATCTAAGAGCGAACTAAAGTCCATTGAGTCCCAAAGTTTTTTAAATAGAATAGTGAAGTTGGCACATCGGACATTAAGTGGCCTTGGTATAATGATGATAAATCTAAATAGGGCTAACACTAATCATGGAGTCTGGTCGAATAAAAATGTGAATTATGCACAGTGGAGCTCCATCAGATGTACAATCATGTGGTGGGCCTGACTGCCGGAACACATCTCGAGAGAAACATAAAATGTATTATTATTTGATTAAGAGCAACAGTGTTTATTAACAATCACTGATGCCATGTGTTAGCATAGAAACCCCGGCGCATTAGCTATAGCATCATAGCTAGAAAGCTAGAAAGAGGAGAACTGGTAAGAACAAACGCAAGAGGGATCACATGAGCCATTGGCCACCCCAACAGCGGCAGAAGACAGCAACCCAACGTCCTCTGATCACCATAAGACTCTTTACTATGACCCCCAGCTCTGCCCTTATTCCTAAGGGCAAGTAGCCATTCTCAAGATCACACGGGACCGCAGCCTAGTTCATCCGACCGCCACCGCCCACTCGACACTCCCGGCTAACGGACAAGGCAGGCAGGCCAGACATGACTCCAGACTCTGGCCCCAGGGACCCAAGCCATGCATCCCGGTCTAAATCTAGTCAAAAACCTGCGTAAATAAGTATGTCTTTAGCCTAGACTTAAAATGTTGGAGAGTGTATGAGTCTCGAACAAAAGTGGGAAGTTTATTCCATAGTTGGGGGCCATGTATGAGAAAGCCTTTCCCCCTGCTGTGACTTTTTTAATTCTAGGAACTAAAAGAAGTCCTGTACCCTGCAAACGAAGTAGACAAGTTGGATTATAAAACTCTAAGAGTTCACTCAGATAATGTTGGGCCAGGCCATGTAGAGCTTTATAAGTTATAAGAAGTATTTTGTAATCAATGCAGAATTTAACTGGTAGCCAGTGCAGTGATGATAGGAGTGCAGGAGTGATATGATCAAATTTTCTAGTTCGAGTTAGCACTCGGGCAGCTGCATTCTGAAATAACTGAAGTTTATTTATAGATTTACTAGAGCATCCAGTAAGTAAGGCGTTACAGTAATCCAACCTTGAGGTTATAAACGCATGAACCAGTTTAGCGATATTACGTAATTGAAAGAAAGCAATTCGAGTGATGCTGCTAATGTGCGGAGAAATCTGAATCAAATGTAACCCCTAACTTTTTACAGACGGACTGGGCAATACTGGAGAGCCATCTAGATTTAGGAAAGATGTAGCCAACCTGTCTCTCACAGCCTTGGATCCCACTAGTAGAACCTCTTTTTTATCTGAGTTAAGTGAGAGAAAATTTTATTGCATCCAATCTTTTATTTCCTTTACACAGTCCACAATTTTGTTAATTGCAAAGCTGTCATTAGGTTTGGCTGATATGTACAGCTGTGTATCATCTGCATAGCAGTGAAAACTAATGCCATGTTTACAAATAACTGAGCCTAGTGGCAGCATGTACAGAGAGAATAAAAGCGGGCCAAGCACTTACCCGTGAGGCACGCCATACTTCACTTTTGAGAGCTTAGACCTTAGATTATTTATATGAACAATCTGGTACCGGTCGGTTAAGTAGGATTTAAACCAAGAAAGTGCTGATCCCTTAATACCTACAGTATTTTCTAGTCTGTTTAGTAAAACATCATGATCTATAGTGTCAAATGCTGCACTTAAATCTAACAGAACAAGAAAAGAAACACATCCCTTATCTGAGGACATTAACAAGTCATTTAGTACCCTAATTAATGCTGTTTCAGTACTATATGGGGCCTGAAGCCAGACTGAAATGTTTCATAAATTTCATTTGCTTTTTCTAAGATTTTGGACAGAAACGGTAGATTTGAAATTGGTCCATAATTAGATATCACACAAGGGTCAAGATTGGCTTTTTTAATCGGTGGTTTGATAACGGCAGACAAAGGATTTGGGCACATAACCAAAGGTAAGGGATGTATTTAAAATAGCTAACACTGGCTATATAATACTAGGTATTACTTGTTTGAGTAAATGTGTAGGAATTGGATCTAATAAACATGTTGATGACCAGTGCGGATAGTTCAGTGTTAGTAATTGGGGTAAAAGATTCTAATCTTGATTTACAGCTCATTAAACAGATGTCTTCACTAGTGCTGCACCTGGAAGGTGGCTGAATAGTTTGGTGATGTGATGAGCATTGAGTTTTATGCTTAATGTTTTCTATCTTATCATTAAAGAAAGTCATGAAATCATTACTGTTAAGTCAAGTCAAGTCAGATTTATTTATATAGCGCTTTTTACAATGGAGCATTGTCTCAAAGCAACTTTACAAGTTTAGATTATCTCCTAATAACTACGTCCAATCCCAAATTGAGCAAATTACACAGAACGGGAGAATCACTTTCTGTTGGGTTTTTTGTGAATTTGGAGACTGTATTAAAAAGAAATCTTGAATTATTCTTATTTTTCTCTATGATTGAGGAGAAGTATGCAGCCTTAGCTTTAGTGAGGGCATGCTTATACTCTGCCATGCTGTCCCTCCAAGCAATCTTAAACACCTCCAATTTTCACTTGCGCTCTAAATGCCGTGTTTTTTGCTTCAAGGTACGGGTGTGGTCATTATACCTCGGTGCTAGCCTTTTCTCCCCTAATGCGTTTGACCCTAGCAGGAGCAGTCGTGTCCTGGGTTGAGCGAAGCACACATTCTAATTGGTCATTTACACACTCAAGTCAAATTTCAAGTCTGGTAGGTTTTTAATAAACGCAGCTGGAGTAGCAGATGTGATAGTGCACTTGGTGTGACAACAAGGCAGAAGGATTTTATTTATTAGAGATAGCTCAAATACTAAAAGATAGCGATCTGAAATCGAATCACTTTGCGGGAAAACATCAATGTTATCTATATTGATACTAAATGTTAATATTAGATCTAAAGTATGATTACAGCGGTGGGTTGGTCCCATCACATTCTGAGTGATACCCATGGATTCTAAGATGGACTCGAAAGCAATTCTAATTGAACCTGCTCATTCTCAAAGTGAATATTGAAATCACCTACAATTAAAGCCTTATCTGTTGACAGTACTAAGCAGGAAAGATAGTTAGCAAATTCCTGAAGAAATTCTGAATAGGGACAAGGAGGATGGTAAATGGTGATAAGCTGAAAAGAGTATGGTTTTGACTTCCATAACAATGGATCAGTCACATTAAAAATTAGTATTTCAAAAGAATTAGCCTTGTAATGGGATTTAGTTATAACACCTAGCTCTTTGTCAAAAATTGTGGCTATGCCTCCCCCCCGACCATTAGGACGAGGGCGGTGAGCATGACTGTATCCAGGAGGTGAGCCTTCATTTAAGGCTAAATATTCATCAGGTCTAATCCAAGTTTCAGTGAGACAGAGAGCGTGTAAGCATTTATCAGTGATCATTTCATTTACAATCACTGCTTTGTTTGAAGTGATCTAATGTTAAGTAGTCCTAGCTTTAGTCTTAGGTTGTTATTTCTTTGGCAGCTATCTGTGTTCATACTAATGAGGTTATTAAAACAAATGAAGGATATAATCAGTATTAACAGTTCACGATAATTACATGACTCTGTTGCAAGCGACGTTATTTTGTACAGAATGTTCTGTCCCTGCTCTGAAAACTGCAAGGCTTAGAGCACCATGACCTACTCCACGACTTTTTCCTTTCTGAGAGCATTTACGTTTAGGGCAGATGCGGGTAACAGACACAGTTTCAATAATGTGGGTTCTGGGTGACGGTGCATGGCTACCAGCAGACAGTTGGTTAAGCCGGTCTGTCTGCTGCCTGACCCCTGCTCTGGATAGTCAGCCCCTAACCAATCGGGCCATAAGACTATGGGCAATGTTGCAGGAGATGAGAGCAGCACCCATCCTAAAAGACCAGGTTTACCCTCAAAGGTGTCCAGTTGTCTATATAGCCCACATTGTTTTCAGAGCACCACTTGGACAGCCAGCAGTTCAGCGACCATAACCTGCTGCATTGGGATGGGGCCAGAGCACACTACGGCATTGGACATCGCCTTCGTCACGCTAACCACCTCTACAAAATTAGCCTTAGTAACCTCTGACTGACAAAGGCGTATATCATTAGCCCCTACATGAATAACTATCCTAGAGAATCTGCGGCTCTCGAGTTCACTAAGACTCGTTACAATGTCCGGCACTCTGGCTCCAGGGATACAGGTAACTCTAGCTGCTGGTGTCCCTAAAGGGGTAGCTAGTTTCACATGTCGTAAAATAGAGTCACCTATGACCAGAGCTCTTTCAACAGGCTGCCCAGTGGGTGCATCACTGAGGAGCTTAAACCTGTTGGACACGTGAACAGGTAAAGAGTGGTGCTCTCGTGGCTAGCCTTACGACTACATCGCCGAACCGTCACCCACTTGCCCTGCTGCAAGGGCTCTGCCGGGGCGGGGGCTCTAACTTCACCTTTGGCATCCAGATCTGCTAAGCTAGGAGCTGAGCTAGCCTTCTGTAATGTCTGGATGCGTGCCTCTAAAACTACAATCCTCTCCGTCAGACTAGCTACAAGCCTACACCTATCACAAATAAAATTTACGCTAACGTTGGAGGAAGAATAGCTAAACATGCCACACTTGGCACAGGGAACAAGCGCAGCAGAAGCCATGTTAGTACAATTAATGAATTAACGGTACTTAGCTTCGAGTGGTGTTGTGGGGTGCCGAGTGAAGATATGGTTCAGCTGCAGCCGATGGCCAATGCAATGCTCGATTAATACAAGTTAAGTCAACACAAAACGTCACAAAAAACTAAGTCTCAGAAAGAAAGTGGGAAGACTGACAAAAGTTATAAAAACACACAGATAACTGCGAAGAAGACCAAACTCTGTTATTAGCTTAATGGCTAACTACTACTACTCTCTGCAAACACAAGCTGAAAGTTATAAATACGATTAGCGCAAAAAAAAAAAAATATAATCCGCCGGTACGAGAATAAAATGATTAAGATGTTGTAAAAACCTACTATATATACGATTATATAAGATACAGATGCGATCGGGAATTAAAATATATCAAAGGTAAAAGCTGCTAGCAGCTACGAAATTACGTCCTGTGTGCAACCGCAAATCAGTCTGGGTTGCCAGATCCTCGCAATTCTCCGCGTCAGTTCTCTCCTTTACTAGGCCTTTACTCTGTACACAGACACTATTTAATTTGCTTCTTAATTGCACATGAACGTGTGTAAGATTATAGGACAGTTTGGTTCTTAATTCAGTGAAAGTCCCCATATTGACCCCACTTATTCTGGTCAGGGTGCACCTTATCCCAATATTTTAGTGGTCCCAGTAAAAAATGCTAGCTGAATGGGATAACTGTCCATCGCTGGGCCTTGTAACAGCACCACTTGACCTTAATGTCATATTTATGTTGAGTTTGACAAATACATGCTAGATATTTGTATTCCTTCCACCCAGAATTGTTTTATGGAATGAGTTTGCATGAAATCATTCATTCAGCAGTAGATCTGGAGTCTAGCCAGGGAAGACTGGGAGTAAACCAGGAATAAATCTTAAACAGAAACATCACAGAGCATTACACGCTCACTCACACCTACTGGTACCTACGGGTATCTACCTTCTGGAATGTTTTTTGGAGGTGTGAGGTAATCCAATGACTCAAAGTCCATGCAGACACTGGGAGAACATGCCTGGTCCTGCAAAGCATCCAAACTTAACGAACAATAACATTACCACTGGCAGTGATTACCAAAATATGTACTCATGATCACTCTATTAGGGACACTAATACTGTATAATATACTAATATAATGTAGGGCCATTGTTTGCTCTCAAAACAACCTCAGCATGGCATGATTTCAACAAGATTTGTGCATGGTGCCTTAGTGGATGGCACTGTCGCCTCACAGCAAGATGGTCCTGGGTTCGATACACCTGCAAATTCAGCTACTTCATTCACACTATGGCCTTTGGCATGCCCAAATGCAATAACTTCTTTTTTGCCAATCATTAACATCTGCATTGCAACCCATTTTTCACAAATCAAACGAGACAGTCAAGTCAGATTTATTTATATCGCGCTTTTTACAATGGAGCATTGTCTCAAAGCAACTTTACAATTTTAGATTATCTTCTAATACCTATAGCCAATCCCAAATTGAGCAAGCCTAGGGCAACAGTGGCAAGGAAAAACTCCCTAAGTGTTATGAGGAAGAAACCTTGGGAGGACCAAGACTCAAAAACTTCCTTGGGTGGCATAGATGGAACATCTAAGAATGAAACTAATTTGTCTAAGCAAATAAGTGTTATAGTGATAATTCAAATATAATCATGTAAAATATGCATATCGGCATTATGTAGTCTGAAACACAGAGTCACTTTAGGGTTTAAGCAAGAAATTCCTTGGCGGCACTTCGTCCTCAGCCTACTGGATGAGAGAGAGTTATTGCACTCTGGAGCTGATGACGGAAAACAACTTGAGTGAAGCTGCAGCGGATGAACATCATGTGTGGGGCAGGAACTGGTACCGGAACACAGCTCGGAGAGAAAACATAAAATGTAATTAGTTATTGATTAAGAGCACAAAGTCTATTAACAATCACTGATGCCATGTGTAGCATGAGACCCCGGCAGCATTAGCTATAGCAGCATAGCTAGAAAGAGGAGAACTGGTAGGTAACACAGCCAAGAGGGATCACATGAGTCACTGAACTGTACCACTTCTTGTCAATCTATGACTACCGACACACACCCCGAAGTATTTATAACCCGATGATCCTTTTGCAACACCACCTGCAGGAGACTGAAGTTACTACCATCTTAAACACCCTTGGTAACTAATTTTTTTTTTTTTCCAGGGGAGCTTATCTGTTTTTTTATTTTTTATTTATCTAGGCAAGGACAGCTTTCCATTATTGATGGAATTGTGAATTCTTAAGGAAATGTCTGTCACAGACAAATGTGAAAATGTCACATCTGTTTGTGAACTGAATATCGTGAGAATGTGGGGCATGCAGCAAGACAAAATCTTAAGCACACAAGTCCTTCTACTAATAAAGAAGAATAAAGTTAATGTTTTGTAATTGCAAAGTCAAATTTCCAATCTTAATCCAATATAAATGTTGTTGAAGAGGTTTATGTGAAAAAACCCACCAGCATTCCAGTCAGAGCTGTTCTGTATGGACAAACAGGCAAAATTCCTCCAAGCCAGTGCACATGACTGATGAACCAGAAACGTTTAGTTGCAGTTATGGCTGCACAATGGGGTCACACCAGGTACTGAAATCAATGGTTCACATATTTTTGCCACTCACAGCTATGTAATCTTGGATCATTTTTCCTCAATAAGTAAATGGCCAAGTATAATATTTTTGTCTCATTGTGTTAATTTGCTTCTCTTTATCTACTTTTAAGACTTCTACGAAAATATTTTGGTTTTAGGTCATATTTATGTAGAAATATAGAAAATTTTAAAGGTTCAAGCACTACTGTTCATGCTCTTTTGAGGTTAAAAGTGGCATAACATGACATAAAACACTAAAAATGCTATAATTTGTCTTGCTAAGGACCTGGTATAATTATCTCCTGGCACTGGTGCCAATTAGCTCATAATATTTTATTTTCCTTTCTTTCACCACTAATAGTGGAAATGTTGTTGTTATGTTCTATCATTTTAAACCGGTTCAGGGACAGACTACAAAACTTTCACATCACACTTCAGGGCTGTTTTTTCCCTTCTCTCTCCCCCTACTGTAAAGTGACCTTGGGTATTAGAAAGATGCCAAATACAGTAGGCTAAATGCAAAATATTATTATTATTAGTAGTAGTAGTAGTAGTATTTTACACCAACATGGATCACTTGTTGATCTCTGAAAGGGATCTATACAATGGTGCCTGAAAGTTTGTGAACCCTTTAGCATTTTCTATATTTCTGCATAAATATGACCTAAAACATCATCAGATTTTCACACAAATCCTAAAAGTAGATAAAGAGAACCCAGTTAAACAAATGAGATACAAATATTATACTTGGTCATTTATTTATTGAGGAAAATGATCCGATATTACATATTAGTCAGTGACAAAAGTATGTGAACCTTTGCTGTAACTGTTAATCAGTCCTGCACACCGGCTTGGAGGAATTTTAGCCCATTTCTCCATACAGAACAGCTTCAGCTCTGGGATGTTGGTGGGTTTCCTCACATTAACTGCTCACTTCAGGTCCTTCCACAACATTTCGACTGGATTAAGGTCAGGACTTTGACTTGGCCATTCAAAAACATGAACTTTATTCTTTTTTAACCATTCTTTGGTAGAACGGCTTGTGTGCTTAGGGTCGTTGTCTTGCTGCATGACCCACCTTCTCTTGAGATTCAGTTCATGGACAGATGTCCTGAATTTTTCCTTTAGAATTTTCTGATATAATGGATACAATGGATCAGTCACATTAAGAATCAGTATTTCAAAAGAATTAGCCTTGTAATGGGATTTAGCTGTAACACACCTAACCGAACTCTTTGTCAAAAATTGTGGCTATGCCTCCCCCCCGACCATTAGGACGAGGGCGACTAGCATGACTGTATCCAGGAGGTGAGGCTTTCATTTAAGGCTAAATATTCATCAGGTCTAATCCAAGTTTCAGTGAGACACAGAGCGGTGTAAAGCGTTTATCAGTGAGATCATTTCATTTCATCACTGCTTTGTTTTGTAAGTGATCTAATGTTAAGTAGTCCTAGCTTTAGTCTAAATGTTGTTTATTTCTTTGGCATCTATCTGTGTTTATACTAATGAGGTTATTAAAACCGAAAAACAGACTTTTTGAGAGCGTTTTACTTTTAGGGGCAGATGCGGGTACAGACACAGTTTTCAATAATGTGGGTTCTGGGTGACGGTGCATGGCTACCATCAGACAGTTGGTTAAGCCGGTCTGTCTGCTTGCCTGACCCCTGCTCTCGATAGTCAGCCCCTAAACCAATCGGGCCATAAGACTATGGGCAATGTTTGCAAGGAGATGAGAGCAGCACCCTCCCGAGTGGGATGGACAAACCGTCCTCATCCTAAGAGGCCAGGGCTTACCCTCAAAGGCTGTCCAGTTTGTCCCTATAAAGCCCCGACGTTGTTTTCAGAAGCACCCACTTGGACAGCCAGCAGTTCAGCCGACCCATAACCTGCCCTGTAGGCTTGGTCACCTCGACAAAACAAATGAGATACAAATATTATACTTTGGTCATTTATTTATTGAGGAAAAAATGATTCCGATATTACATATTAGTCAGTTGGGGGGGGGGACAAAAGTAATGTGAACCTTTGCTGTAACTGTTAATTAATCAGTCCTGCACACACCGGCTTGGAGGGGAATTTTTAGCCCATTTCTCCGTTACAGAACAGCTTCAGCTCTGGGATGTTGGTGGGGTTTCCTCACATTAACTGCTCACTTCAGGTCCCTTCCAACAACAATTTCGACTGGATTAAAGGTCAGGACTTTGACTTGGCCATTCAAAAACATGAACTTTTATTCTTCTTTTAAAAAAACCATTCTTTGGGTAGAACGGCTTGTGGTGCTTAGGGTCGTTGTCTTGCTGCATGGACCCACCTTCTCTTGAGATTCAGTTCATGGACAGATGTCCTGGTGAATTTTTTCCTTTAGAATTTTCTGATATAATTCCGAATTCTTTGTTCCATCAATGATGGCAAAGCCGTCCTGGGGCCCCAGATGCAGCAAAAACAGGCCCAAAGCATGATCCTATACCACTACCATGTTTAACAGATGGGATAAGGTTCTTATGCTGGAATGCAGTGTTTTCCTTTCTACAAACATAACGCTTTTCTTTTAAACCAAAAAGTTCTATTTTGGTCTCAACCGTCCACAAAACATTCTTCCAATAGCCTTCTGGCTTGTTCACGTGATCTTTAGCAAACTGCAGACGTGCAGCAATGTTCTTTTTGGAGAGCAGTGGCTTTCTCCTAGGCAACCCTGCCATGCACTCCAGTGTTGTTCAGTGTTCTTCTGATGGTGGACTCATGAACATTAATATTAGCCAATGTGAGAGAGGCCTTCAGTTGCTTAGAAGTTACCCTGGGGTCCTTTGTGACATCGCCATCTATTACACACCTTGCTCTTGGAGTGATCTTTGTTGGTCGACCACTCCTGGGGAGGGTAACAATGGTCTTGAATTTCTTCCATTTGTACACAATCTGTCTGACTGTAGATTGTTGGAGTCCAAACTTTTTAGAGATGGTTTTGTAACCTTTTCCAGCCTGTTGAGCATCAACAGCTCTTTTTTTGAGGGTCTCAAAAATCTCCTTTGTTCGTACCATGATACACTTCCACAAACGTGTGTTGTGAAGAGCAGACTTTGACAGATCCCTGTGAGTGCCCACTCACACCAAATTGATTGAAAACACCTGACTCTAATTTCACCTTCAAATTAACTGTTAATCCTAGAGGTTCACATACTTTTGCCACTCAGTAATATGTAATATTAGTGCCTCCTGCCCAAGGAGGATGAGTCCCTATTTGAATCTTGATCCTCGAAAGGTTTCTTCCTTGTAAGGTTTGGGGAGAATTTCCTTGCCACTGTCACCTCAGGCTTGCTCACCTAGGGCTTTGAGCCAATATATTTGTAAAGCTGCTTTGAGACAATGCTGTGTTATGAAAAGCGCTATATAAATAAAGTTGACTCATTTTCCTCAATAAATAAATGACAAAGTATAATATTTTTATCTCATTTCTTTAACTGGGTTCTCTTCATCTACTTTTAGGACTTGTGTGAAAATCTGATGATGTTTTAGGTCATATTTATGCAGATATGTAAAAATTCTAAAGGGGTCACAAACTTTCAAGCACCACTGTATGAGACCAAGAAATAAATAAAAACAGCGGTTGGGGGGACCACACCAAAAATGGCATGCTGAGAATCACTGGACTCTTTAGTATCAGGTAAATATTAATCAGCTCTTTAGTTGTACATCTACTGAGGCATTGAGGTGTTAAAGGAGTTGCAGGTGTGTGCATGTCCATTCCTTGGTAACACACTGAAGGAGGAGCTGCATCAGTTACAAAACCATTCCTCCCTCTTCTTCTGTCACTCACTGCTCGATCACATAAAACTACATTTCACACTGCAGCAGTTTCAACACCAAACATTAAACTAGGGTTGTGTTTTACTCCCAAATGAACTATTCAATATGACTTCAAATGTGTCACTTGGGACTCATATGAGAAACACATTTTGCACAGTTCTCAAACCTTCTAAATTATGTTTTCAACATGAAACATGAACAAGGAGTGCTGACTTTCATGAACTTTCCTCCACCGTTACCTGACCAAGATTTATGGGGCACTTGAAGACAGAGAAAGTCAAGCATTCAGTAACGTCAAAAGATGCTCTTTGGAATATTATGATTATGATTTTGCACGAACTTTGCTATGTTCTCTTTGGTTGTCATTACCACAATAGGGAAGCATACCAAATACCCATAAATTCTGAAATTTGTTTAAGATTTTTAACTCATTTTATTCTGGTTATATGATTTGTAATCAACATCAAAGTATTACATTCCAGTATAATGGATTGTAGCAATTCACGAGTCACGTCAGACCTTTGGTCCACACAGTATAGTATTACATTTTAAAAGTATTACATTCTATTATCTCAAGAAAACAACTGTTAAGTCAAAATAATGTAACAGTTAGCAACAGATCTATACTATACCATGAAATTACCCTTTTTTGTGAACATGTAAAACATACGTGAAGCCATGCCATGCCATAATTAAAAAAAAGAAAAAAAAAAGATTCCAGCATTGCATACGAGTGCATCCAAGTAATGAGGTGCTGAAGTTGATAGACAGTGCAGCACCATGCACTGTCTATCATTTTCACTGCTCAAAGACTCAGGTTTGTCTCTGACAAAAATGGCAGGTCTCCTGGATTATGAATGTTGCAGTAAGCCTGAACTGCAGAAGTATGGCTTTCATATCCCACAAACTACATAAGGGACAAGCATGTTGGTACAACCCATACAATCCTGTTTCTGGGTAACCTCCAGTACTTAGCAAAAGTCACCCATTCATTTATTTAATTTCCAGTCAGAATACCCACTAATTATGCAACTAAAAACACTATTTCATTTTTCAGTTCACCCTCTGTTACAGGGTGGATTTATTATAGCCAGGTAAATCTGAAGGTATGGGAAAATGAAATAAGACTTTTTAAAATACTTTTTAAGGCACTACAAGACAATAACACCACTTTCACTATAACAAAATGACATAAAAAGCACACAACACAAATAAGTCCCCTATTTACGTTGAGTTAAATCTGTGATAAGTTGAATTTATTGTAAGCTGAGGAGTTTAATATATGCTGAATATATCATAGTACAACTACCTTAAATGTGCTTAAAAGACAACTGATAACAGTTTAACAGTTACTACAGCTTATTTTTAAATAAAGTTTTTAATATCTCATGTAATTTATTGAATAATGTATTGAAAGTGAAAAACAAAAATGATTATGTTGCGAATTTTCTTCACTACATTTTCCAGGGCTCATCACTCGTGCCACGTGACTCCCTACATCTCACACTGCCAAGCTCCTAGCAGGAGAGAGAGTGTTGTACTGCATATCAGTTACCTCTGGAAAGTTCAAAATACAGTTTCTGCTGAATGAGTATTTATGTATATTATCGAATTCCCATCATAAAGTCAAAATATTGTAGGGCCAACACAACAATCTCAGAATCAGGAAACGTTGCATGGCAAATTTCTCCTACTCCCTCACTCCTGTTATAGGACTGGTGCTTTGCTGTACTTTGCAGACATGAGAGCACCTCTGCTTTAAGAATAGCCATGGAACCGATCATTGTGTGGAGGCGTTTTGCTCATGCTGCTGTCGGTAATGCTGGTATCTGAAATAGAGTAGTATTCTTTGGGACTGGGATGGAAGAGACAGAACAGTACTGGTAAATGCTGGATGTTTGATGGAAAGTTTTTAGAACTGCTTTGGGCTTCTCGCACTCCATGTGCGTTTAGACAGCTTTTATTTCCATTGTGCCCAGGTTGAAGATCTTCTTGCACAGCGTGCAACACGCTTCAAACTGATTGCCTTGAACTGGATTCAACAACAGTGCAAGCTTGGGATTCTCCATTCAGTTTTTGTTAAATGTATATTTCCCAATGCCTACAGTACCAATTCCACTATCTAAAAGCAAGTACTGAATGTACCTGAAATTAGTGCCCCTCAGAGCCATAAATAATGCTGTTGGATCCATTAAAACAGTAGCCTACCTCGCATACGTAATCTGAAAATTGTGAAACGCAATACGCAAAAACAAAAACAAAACTGTATTTACTGTCTGTGGCATTTTTAAGACCTCTGGGAGTTGGATTTAAGCCATTTTATGACAAATTAAGGCTTTTCTTTTATATCAACAGACTTTTAAGTATTTTTAAGAATCCATGGACACCCTGTACAGATTACATTTTTTGTGTGATTTTGTGAGAGTTTTAAAATGAAACTTCATTGTCTTCCCATGTTATTTGTAAACGGGTCCAAGATCCAGTCTTAAAGCTTGATTGCAACTCTTAATCCTCCAAAATATGGACTTGGTGTCTTTATCTTGCTGCAGAAATATTTTCTTCTCAATGGGTATTGCATAACTATTAACTCTTATTTGGACTTATCAGCATTCATGATTCATAGTTATGATATTGCTTTCATTCTCCTTGTGAAAGCAGTATATGTTTATTTGCAAACATTTTGATATTTCCAGGCCCCCCATAAGTTAATCTGAAGGTCATGTTAAGTCAACACACACATACACGCATGTACGCACACACGCACACACGTACAAAACACACAAACAGTCTTGGTAAACGTGTTTTGGGAACCTTCCTATAACATAATCATTGCTGTAGCTTATGAAATCTACACTTACATCTAAATCTAATCTTAACCTTAACCTCAGGAACCAAAAGGAAAAGTTTTGCCTCTTTTTATTTTTATTTTATTTTTTTCAAATAAAACATTCTTGTTTTGTGACCAGCCACATGTCCCCACAAGGCAGAAAATGTTAGGTCATTCTATCATTGTGGAGACATTTTGCTCCTACCCCCCTTCCCTCAACACACACACACACACACACACACACACACACACACAAGCTCTACTTACTTACCGCATATGTAAACAGACTGATTAAGAATTATGGCTAAAGGTCTAGCTAGGGCTAAAACAATATACAATTACAATATACAATTACACTGCAGTTTTATTGCCCTGTGTTGCGTTCATCCTCTTATCACATTGCCCTTGAGCAGAGTTCATATCAGTTCAAGTCAGAGACCAACCCCCCACCTCCTCCCCCAAAATATTTAGACTAAAGAGTGTCCATGTCATTACTTGTATTATTGCATATCTGATGTTTCTCACTAAACCATAGTGTGCGTGTTTGTACTATACTAATGTTTATGTATTACTTATTTTCTCAGTTTTATTGAACTTCTATTGAGTTTTACTGAAGTTTTGTGAATTGAAACAGCAATGCTTCTTTGTTACCGAAGCCTTTGAGGTACATGGTTCTTCGCACCACACTTTGTTCCTCTCTCACAAAGTAAAATTAGCAACAACTTTCTGAACTGAAAAAAAGAGATATTTTCTATATCTCCAAATTGCTCAGTTTTGAGTGACAGTTTTGGCAGTGCTTGTATATACAGTACTGTGCAAAAGTCTTAGGCCACCATTAGTTTTGATGTACCATTATTTTTTCAGTGGTATAATGACCATATATAGTATAATTATGTATCTGTCTCTTCATTAGAAAACAACCAGAAAACACAGGGAATTATATTCAGTATAAAAAACTGAAAAATAAATCAGTAAAAAAAAACTTCTATAGGCTACAGTGGCAAGTATTTTGTGTGACCTCCCAAGCTCCCAAGATGCCAAGCTGACCTTTCTACAGTCCGAAGAAGCTTGATCAGAAATGGCCTTTTTGGAAGAGTAGCAGCCAAGAAACCACTTTTTCAGAAGGGGAACAGGATGAAAAGGCTCAGGTATGTTAAAGCTCACAAAGACTGGCATGAAGATTTTACTTTGTTTTACTTTTTTGTTTTACTTTTGCTACTGTGATTTGGAAATTGATTACCAAATACCCCCTCTGATAAAGAAATATGATGCTGGAACTGTCTTCCTTCTTGTAGGCACCAATGATATTAAACTCAGCACTTTTTGTGAACTGAAAAGTACTATTCGATCAAGTAGTAAGAAAACTGTATTCTTACAACCATTCCCTCATGTACGTAAGGGTGTGCAATGATTTAGTAGATCTTGTTTTACTGGTAGAATATCTTCTGACATCGTCCAAATTTTTAGTGATATCATGACAAAAGCATACTGGCGCTACAAATATTGTCTGAAAGCTTAAGAAAAAACCTTGAAGCATAACTGCACACATAGTAAAGGCACACACAAGCCAGGCAGCAATCTCTTATTTTCCAATACTGATAGGAAATAGAATGAAAAATGAAAGCTTTGGTCATGTGAGAACATCTAATCTACTATCTGTCAATGTCCATTTAGGAGCCTGCCAATCTGCAAACCATAGGCTCTTTTGCACTGAAGGAACTTTTTCATAGTTCTTAGAACTGTGACCCCTTTGTCACGTGTTTGATCGACAATTGTTGCGTGTCATGAGTAGGAACTTTTTTAGTTTTTACTTCAAGGTAGTGTCTTTTGTCAGCATCTAAGAACCCTGAGGAGAATCAAAAGGTAACACAGCCAAGAGGGATCACATGAGAGGTCAGCAACCCAGCTCCCCGTGGGAGGCAAGAAGACAGCAACCTAAAGTCCCAGATCACCACAAAACTCTTTGCCTATAAACCCCCAGCTCTGCCCCTAATCTAAGGCAAGGATGCACAAGTCAAGATCAAGAGGACCAAACCCAGCCCAGCCGGACTGCCAACCAGACTCTCCTGGCCAAAGCAGGCAGGCCAGACATGACCCCAGACTCCGGCTCCAGTAACCCAAGCCATGCATCCAAGTCTAAGTCTAACCAAACGCCTGTCTAAATAAGTATGCCTTTAGCCTAGACTTGAAGATTTGAAGAGTGTCTAAACTCGAACTAAAGTGGAAAGTTTATTCCACAGTTGGGGGGCCATGTATGAGAAAGTCTTTCTTTTTTCTGTGACTTTTTAATTCTAGGAACTAAAAGACGTCCTGCACCCTGCGAACGAAGTAGACATGCTGGATTGTAAGGTTCTAAGTGTTCACTCAGATAATGTGGGGCCAAGCCATGTAGAGCTTTACATGTTACAAGAAGTATTTTTAATCAATGCAGAATTTAACTGGTACCCAGTGTAGTGTTGATAGACCAGCAGTGATATGATCAAATTTTCTAGTTCGAGTTAGCTCGCTTGAGCTGCTGCATTCTGAACTAATTGAAGTTTATTTATAGATTTAATAGAGCATCCAGTAAGTAAAGCATTACAGTAATCTAACAGAGTTTATAAACGCATGAACCAGTTTCTCTGCATCATTGAAATAGAGGATAATTCTAAGTTTAGCAATATTACGTATTTGAAAAAAAGCAATCCGAGTGATGTTGCTAATGGCTTACCCTCAAAATTGTCCAATTACAGTCGTATAAAAAAGTTTGGGCACAACTGATAATTTTCATGATTTTAGTTTATAAATCATTGGTTGTTCAGATCAGCAACTTGAGTTAAATATATCATATAGCAGATGAACACAGTGATATTTGAGAAGTGAAATGAAAAAAGTTTTATAGGATTTACAGAAAGAGGTTGCAGTAATTATTCAAACAAAATTAGGCAGGTGCATAAATTTGGGCACCCCAGCAGAAAAATTACATCAATATTTAGTAGATCCTCATTTTGTAGAAATAACAGCCGCTAAACGCTTCCTACAGCTTCCAGTCTGGATTCTGGTTGAAGGTGCTTTGGACCATTCTTCTTTAGAAACATCTCCAGTTCAGTCAGGTTTGATGGTTTCCGAGCATGGACAGCTCACATTTGTCTAGGGACTGAGATGGCCATTCCAGAATGTTGTACTGGTTCCTCTGCATGAATGCCTTAGTAGATTTTGAGCAGGGTTTTGGGTCGTTGGCCTCGGTGCAACTTTGTCACTGATTCTTGAACATTGTTCTCAAGAATCTGGAGATATTAACTGGAATATGCGATCCTCAACTTTAACAAGATTCCTAGTACCTGCACTGGCCACACAGTCCCGCAGCCTGATGGAACCGCTACCAAATTTTACTGTGGGTAGCAAATGTTTGTCTTGGGATGTGTGCCGCTCCTTGTTATGTCCAAATAACTCAATTTTAGTTTCATCAGTACACAGCACTTTATTCCAAAATGAAGCTGGATTGTCCAAATGTGCTGTAGCACACCTCAAGTGACTGTGGCGTGTCTGCAGAAAAGGCTTCTTCTGCATTACTCTCCCATACAGCCTCTCCTTGTGCAAAGTGTGCTGTATAGTTGAACGATGATTAGTGACACCATCTGCAGCAAGATGAGGTTGTAGGTCTTTGAAGGTGGTCTGTGGCTTGACTATGACTGTTCTCACCATCCTTCGCCTCTGCCTATCTGAGATTGGCGCCGGTGGGGCTTGGGGGCTTTCGCCGGCGCGGGCCGGGGTAGGTTGCGCGGTGTTTTGGGCTGGCTGTATAGTTTTGGAACGATGAACAGTGACCACCCATTCTGCAAGCATAAAAGGATTGAAGGTTGTAGGGTCTTTTGTGGAGGTTGGGTTGGTCTGTGGGCTTCTGACTATGACTGTTCTCACCATTTTCCTTCGCCTCTGACTATCTGAAGTTTTTTCTTGGTCTGCTGTGCCACTTTCGGGAGTTTTCCTTAAACTAACTAAACTGTTGCCCTGTGGTCTTTCCAGTTGGTTGCCTCCTCACTATGGTTCCTCACAGTGGAAACTGACAGCTGAAATCTCTGAGAGAGCTTTTTTCCCTTTCCCTGAAACCATGATGTTGAAACAACCTTTGTTTTCAGGCCATTTGAAGAGTTGTTTTGAGGCTCCCATGTTGCCACTCTTCAGAGAAGATGCAAAGAGGAGAAAAACTTCCAATTGGCCACCTTAACACTTTCTCATAGTTGGATTCACTTGTGTATGTAGATCAAGGGTCAATGAGTTTACAAAACAAATTTTGTGTTCCAATAATTAGTGCTAAAGGTATTCAAATGACAAGGGTGCCCAAATGTATGCACCTGCCTAATTTTGTTTGAATAATTACTGCACACTTTCTGTAAAACCTATAAACTTAATTTCACTTCTCAAATATCACGGTGTTCATCTGCTATATGATATATTTACCTGAAATTGCTGGGCTGGACAACCAATGATTTATAAAGAAAAATCATGAAAATTATCAGGGGTGCCCAAACTTTTTCATACGACTGTAGCTATAAAGACCATGTTGTTTTCAGATCACCACTTGAACAGACAGCAGTTCAGTGACCATAACCTGCTGTAAGCTTGGTCATCTTGCCACATTGGGATGGGGACAGAGCACACTACAGCATCGGACAGCGCCTTCGCATCTCTAATCACATCTACAAAATTAGTTTTAGTCACTTCTGACTGGCAAAGGGGTATATCATTAGCCCCTACATGAACGACTATCCTAGAGAATTTATGACTACGGAGCTCGCTAAGGCTCCCTACAATGTCCGTCACTTTGGCTCCCAGGATACATGTAACCCTAGCTGCTGGTGTCCCTAAAGGGGTAGCTAATTTCATGTGTTGTAAAATAGAGTCACCTACTTCAAGGTAGGGTCTTTTGTCAGCATCTAAGAACACTGAGTGATGCAAGTTTGTTGTGACTGATCCAGACGTAGGAGTACGGTGATTGATCTAGTCATGGTGACACACTGTATAGCGACTGTTCCAGACCCAAGTGCCTGTGTTGGGCCTGTCATAGGGATGTACACTGATAGCCATACAAACAACAGATCTTCTAATAAAAAATTATTTAAAAAAACCAACAAACAAAAACAGACAAATTATTGAACTACAAGCTTTCCTGAGCATATATGCGACAGAGAAGGTACAATGAGATTTTGAGCTGTATAGCTAAAATTTGCACAGCTTACATCACTTTGGCTTCCTACTGGAGGTGTGAATGGAAACCAGAAAAGGCCCTGGAACTAATTCAATTCTCCAGGGAGCTCCATGGATTATTATCGCCAAATTAGTCCCTATAATTATTAGGTGTGAAATCGCTTGCTGTTAAAGATAGCTCAACAGGTAAATTATTTCACCATCTGTAAACTAACCACCATGAAGACTATGACAAACTCTGTTGATGAAATAGGGTCCTAAGGGTATACATACGTGGCCTTTTAATGTGGCTTGACAAAGAAAGAGTTCAAAAACTGCCAAATAGTAATCCTTCTGCACCATGAGAAGAGATTCTGAAAGAAAGAAAGATAGCATGGATTTGGAAGAGGAAGCGTATAGTAGATGCACCACTTTTTTTAGGATAGATGCTTTATGCACCAAAAGCACAGGCACAAACACGGAATGAAAATAGCACCTCTCTGACCCACTCGCAACAAAAACTGCACCTCATGAAATTCACAAAGCTGAAATTTATGACAAGGGTGGCACAGTGGCTTGGTGAGTAGCACTGTCGCCTCACAGCGAGCCGGTCCTGTGTTCAATCCCAAGTGGAGCAGTCTGAGTTCTTTCTGTGCGGAGTCTGTATGTCCTCCCTGTGGGTTTTCTCTGGGGGCTCTGGTTTCCTCCTACAGTCAGTCCAAATATATGCTTTAATTGCTTGTGATAAAGTGGTCCTAGTGTGTGTGTGAGTGTATGTGCCCTACAATGGATTGGTGCAATGTCTAGAGTTGTCCCTGCCTTGCGCCCTATGCCGCCAGCTAGGCACCAGCTCTCTCGCCACTCTGTCCAGGATTAAACAGATAAGAAATTGAACGTGAATGAAATTTACGACAAGGCTGCCAAATTAATACCTTTTGTTTCAAAGGCCAATGCACAAAAAAGGCACATGGTCTGATTTGTCAACGTTCACAAAGTTTCCCATATTTGTATTGACTTATGCAGAAAAAATATACATGCTTTAAGCTACCTTCAAATGCATCATGATATAGGCAGCCTTCCCATGGAAATCAGTTTTACAAAACATTAGGCATTCATTACCAGATATGGTGCACTACATGGTGCCAAAACTCTTTTCAGATAAAGTCCAGCACCTTCCATTGCGTCTGCAATTCCCTAATTGAAACAGCATTGAGACGGCAGAATAAAGCTCTTCTAAACTCAACTGATGACTTTACATCTTATTCAATATTCAGTCCAATCCACGTTATGTCATTATGTTTTATATGTATAAAGTCTTAAGAAAAGGAAAAGTGCTAACGTTCCTATTCCTACCCAAAATCATTTGCCATGTGTCTGTTGAATTGATAAATGTAAAATTTTACCAGTGTACAATCGTGTGCAGTTTCATTATAGAGTTATATAAATTACTTGGCCATAACAACCTGTCTCTCACAGCCTTGGGTCCCACTAATAAAACCTGTTTTATCTGAGTTAAGGAAGAGAAAATTAAATGACATTCAATCTTTTATTTCCTTTACACAGTCCTCAATTTTGTTGATTGTAAGGCTGTCATTAGGTTTGGCCGATATGTACAGCTGTGTATCATCTGCATAGCAGTGGAAACTAATGCCATGTTTACGGATAACTGAGCCTAGTGGCAGCATGTACAGAGAGAATAAAAGCGGGCCAAGTACTGACCCCTGAGGAATGTCATACTTCACTTTTGAGAGCTTAGACCTTACATTATTTATATGAACAAACTGGTACCGGTCGGTTAAGTAGGATTTAAACCAAGAAAGTGCCAATCCCTTAATACCTGCAGTATTTTCTAGTCTGTTTAGAAAAACATCATGATCTATAGTGTCAAATGCTGCACTTAAATCTAACAGAACAAGAAAAGAAACACATCCCTTATCTGAGGACATTAACAAATCTTTTAGTACCAACATTAATGCTTGTTTCCACGTGCTATGGATGGGGCCTGAAGCCAGACTGAAATGTTTTCATAAATTTTCATTCCTTTGGAGGTGACTACAGAGCTGCTGATAGACGGCTTTTTACTAAGATTTTGGACAGAAAGACGGTAGATTAACGGTAGATTAGAAATTAGTCTGTAATTAGATATCACACAAGGGTCAAGATTGGCTTTTTTAATCAGTGGTTTGATAACGGCAGACTTAAAGGATTTTATTAAGGGCACATAACCTAAGATAAGGGATGAATTTAAAATAACTAACACTGGCTCTATAACACTAGGTAATAGCTGTTTAGTAGACGTGTAGGAATTGGGGATCTAATAAACATGTTGAATGAACTTAGACGAGCTGATCAGTGCGGATAGTTCAGTCAGTATTAGTAATTGGGGTAAAAAGATTCTAGTCTTGATTGTACATATAATTAAACAGATGTCTTCACTAGTGCTGGCATCTGGAAGGTTGCTGAATAGTTTGGTGATGATGTGATGAGCATTCGAGTTTTATTACTAATGGTTTTCTATCTTATCATTAATGAAAGTCATGAAATCATTACTGTTTAAAATTACACAGAATGTGAAAATCCACTTTCTGTAGATTTTTTCTGTTAGTTTGGAGACTGTATTAAAGAGAAATCTTGGATTATTCCTTAGAGGAGAAATAATGCAGCTTTAGCTTTAGTTGGGAGGGCATGCTTATACTCTGCTATGCTGTCCCTCCAAGCAATCTTTAATACCACTAATTTTACTATGGGTTCTCCCACTTGCTCTCTACATGGCGTGTTTCTTTGCTTCATGGTATGGGTGTGGTCATTATACCATGGGGGCTAGCCTTTTTGCCCTAATCCCTAATGACCTTTGACCCTAGCAGGAGCAATCGTGCCCAGGGTTGAGCAAAACACACATTCGAATTGGTCATTTACACACTCAAGATGATAGGGCTCCGTAGGTGTATTAAATTTCAAGTCTGGTAGGTTTTTTTTTTTTATAAACGCAGCTGGAGTAGCAGATGTGATAGTGCGCTTGGTGTTGTTGTGATAACGAGGGAGAAGGATTTTTATTTATTAGAGATAGCTCAAAATACTAAAAGATAGTGATCTGAAATCGAATCATTTTGTGGGAAAACATCAATGTTATCTATATTGATACCAAATGTTAATATTAGATATAAATTATGATTACAGCGGTGGGTTTGGTCCCATCACATTCTGAGTGATACCCATGGATTCTAAGATGGATTTGAAAGCAATTCTAAGTGGATCCTGCTCATTGTCAAAGTGAAATATTAAAATCACCTACAATTAAAGCCTTATCTGTTGACAGTAGTAAGGCAGGAAAGAAAGTTAGCCAAATTCCCTGAAAAAATTCTGAATAGGGACCAGGAGAGCGGTGTTAAGTTTAAAGGTGTAAATAGTGATAATAAGCTGGAAATAGTGTGGTTTTGACTTCCATAACGATGGATCAGTCATATTAAGAATCAGTATTTCAAACGAATTAGCCTTGTAATGGGATTTAGTTGTAACACCTAGCTCTTTGTCAAAAATTGTGGCTACGCACCCCCCACCCCCCGAACATTAGGACGAGGGTGATTAGCATGACTGTATCCAGGAGGTGAGGCTTCATTTAAGGCTAAATATTCATCAGGTATAATCCAAGTTTCAGTGAGACAGAGAGTGTGTAAGCGTTTATCTGTGATCATTTCATTTACAATCACTGCTTTGTTTGTAAGTGATCTAATGTTAAGTAATCCTAGCTTTAGCCATCTGTGTTTATACTAATAAGGTTATTAAAACAGACTCTTTGAGAGCGTTTACGTTTAGGACAGATGCGGGTAACAGACACAGTTTCAATAACTTGAGTTCTGGGTGACGGTGCATGGCTACCAGCAGACAGTTGGTTAAGTAAATCTGTCTGCTGCCTGACCCCTGCTCTGGATAGTCAGCCCCTGGACTTCAAGTCTTAAAGCCCAAGTCCAATTCAAAGTTCAAGTCACTGATGGTAAAGTCAAAGTCGATTCGCAAATCTTTTTTGATTTTATCAAGTCAACAAATCTCAAGTCCTGTGACACAGGTCCACACCTCTGATGGTTACTTCCTCAGAGAGTCTAAAGCTCTGATTTTACAGAAACATATATGATAATAATATGACACATACAAAATAATAAATAAAAATACACTATCTGTCACTCAAAGCAGCCTGATACTGAAAGTGAAAAAGGAGGGCCAGAGTTCTCTAGGGTAAGTGAATTTAGGTGGTTTCACATGGATCGTGTGTTTGTTTAGGACCTCGTTGGCACCTCAGGCAGTTTTATGACACACATGCATAACACATCTCATGTCCTGAGGATGCAACACAAAAGGAGCTGCCAATTAAAATGGATGGCTGTTGTGTCTTCACTGTACATCTGCTGCAAAAGAGGACTGTATGAGAGAGGATAGCACTGTGCAAATCAGGAATGTATGAGATAAAAATAAACACAGATAAAAATAAAAGAAAATGAACTTCTGTCCCAATTTCCTTGAAGTAGCAATTCATTCTACAGTTGATTTCTCTCCATGTTATATTAGCTACCTTTTCAAGTTTGGTACATCACTGGAAATAACTGTAATCTTCCTTGAATTACAAACAAAAATAACTTTTATTTCCTCTCTCTCTGTGTCCCACTATTCTCACCCTGGAAAGCAATGGGAATTTGAAAAGTGCACAGTCTGAAAAAGTCTGAAAAACTCAACTGTACAATATTATCCCTCTTGATGTACTCTTCACTCACAGAGCTCCAACACTACTATTGGGTGACGTAATTACATCTTCCCAGGAAAATGCTAGGTCTATCATTGGTTATTAAGAGCTCTACTAATGGTTATGCTAAACAAATAAAATCATACATCCACATTCATTATATTTTCATTGATATTTCCACCTTATATGTATGCATACACACACACTCCATACACCACGTTTTAGGTACACCTGTTCAACTGCCCGTCAATGCGAATATCTAATCTCAGATCAGAAATTCAGTGCATGTAAGTATCTAGACATGGTCAAGATGACCTGCTGTAAACAACATGAACACATGGATCCATCTTGCCTTGTATCATGGGTTCAGGCAACTGCTGGTGGTGTAATAGTGTGGGGGATATTTTCTTGGCACACTTTGGGCCCCTCAATACCAACTGACCATCATTTAAACGGCACAGCCTACCTGAGTATTGTTTCTGACCATGTCTCTCCCCTTATGGCCACAGCTTAAGGCCTTTTCACACAGAGTCCAATTTTTACGGATGAAAAAAAGACGTATGTCAAGTTTTGAAAAATAACACATCTACATGTATATCAATGCTGTCCTTCACACCGAGTCTGAAACTGACGAACTGCAACACTGTGTAAAATTTTTAATGGGAGACTGATCTATTTGCTGCTTTGTTCAGATGCGCTAAAATCAGGCTGACCAATCAGAGCTCGGCTGCCAGGCAGAACAGCTCATTCTGGTAGCAGGAGGGCATAAGAGCCCCTATGACAAGGAACACACTGACTATAAAAACATGGATATTAAAGAAAATCCCTGGAGGAATGTAGCTGAAAGGCTGGAGAATGATGGTGATAAACCTCAGAGTGAATGTATGGAACTGTTTTCTTGTTTATCTAAGTGCATTCTAGCCTGTTCATGCCCACAAAAACACAAACTTTTGCTTCCTGCACTAATCTTTGCTCGTGTTTTTGTTTTTTAGTTGCCGATGTGAAAAAGACATGGCAAAATTTCTGTGACACGTTAAGAGAAATGAAATTGAAGAAAGTGAGAGTGTTTAGAGATAAAATGTAGTGCACTTGGTGTGAAGGTTCCACTACATTAAAAATCGCATCTTTTTTCTTTCTTGCGTAAATGTCAATCCAATAGAGCACCGTTTGTGAAATGCATCATAAGAACATCCTGGGTTTGATCACAGATAGAGTGGTCTGGGTCCTCCCCGTGCCATGTGGGTTTACTCTGGGTACTCCGGTTTCCTCCCACAATCTAAAGACATGTGGGTTTGGTTAGCGGGTGTTTCAAAATTGCCCTTAGTGTGTGAGTGTGTGTATGAGTGTGTGAGTGAATGTGCCCTACAATGGATTGGTGCCCTGTTGTTCCTGCCTTGGACTCTATGCTGCCGGCTAGGCACCGGCTTGACTGCGACCCTGTCCAGGATTAAGCAGATAAGAAAACAAATGAAACACATCATTGATATGTAGCTGACAAATCCGCAGCAACTGTGTAGTGCTATCATATCAGTATGAATCAAAATCTTTGAGGAATGTTTCCAAACCCTTAAATAGGTAAATAAACATATATACATACTTCTGGGCCAGGAACTGAACCGGGGATCTCTGGAGCAGTGATATGACGTGACTGCCAAGTAAATACCATCTTTTTTATTCATTTTTAAAAATGAATTGCTTGTTTTTGTCTTTAGTTTATTTGTTTTTATTTAGCATCACTACAAGTATCAATGACCATTTTAATAACAAACACAAGGTTACTTCAAAGTTTGTCATATACTCAGATCAGCAAATTTAGAGTAATCAATTAACCTAACATGCATGTCTTTGGACTGTGGGAAGAAACCAGAGTACCTGGAGTAAACTCACCTGGACACGAGGAGAACATATAAACTCCACACAGAAAAGACCCAGACCGCTCCCTCTGGGGATTGAATCTAGGACTTGCTGTGAGACAACAGTCCTAACCACCTAACCACCGGGCCGCTCTAATCTGCTTATACTACCACAGACATAATCTATATGGTGAAATGAAAAGTGATGACCTCAATTTGGCAACATCTGGCATCTGGGATATGCAAAGAGAAAAAAGTCTTTTTGGTGTAAAAATACAGTGGTGATTGAAAGATTGTGAAACATGTAGAATTGTCTATATTTCTGCATAAATATGACCTAAAACATCATCAGATTTTCACACAAGTCCTAAAAGTAGATAAAGAGAACCCAGTTAAACAAATGAGATAAAAAATATTATACTTGGTCATTTATTTATTGAGGAAAATTATCCAATATTACATATTAGTGAGTGGCAAAAGTATGTGAGCTTTTGCTTTCAGTATCTGTTGTGACCCCCCTGTGCAGCAATAACTGCAACTAAACATTTCCTGTAACTGTTGATCAGTCCTGCACACCGGCTTGGAGGAATTTTAGCCCATTCCTCCGTACAGAACAGCTTCAGCTCTGGGATGTTGGTGGGTTTCCTCACATTAACTGCTCACTTCAGGTCCTTCCACAACATTTCCATTGGATTAAGGTCAGGGCTTTGACTTGGCCATTCCAAAACATGAACTTTATTATTCTTTAACCATTCTTTGGTAAAACAACTTGTTTTCTTAGGGTCGTTGTCTTGCTGCATGAACCACCACCTCTTGTGATGCAGTTAATGGACAGATGTCCTGACATTTTCCTTTAGAATTCTCTGATATAATTCAGAATTCATTGTTCCATCAATGATGGCAAGCCGTCCTGGCCCAGATGCAGCAAAACAATACCCAAACCATAATACTACCACCCCCATGTTTCACAGATGGGATAAGGTTCTTATGCTGGAATGCAGAGTTTTCCTTTCTCCAAATATAACGCTTTTCCTTTAAACCAAAAAGTTCTATTTTGGTCTCATCCATCCACAAAACATTCTTCCAATAGCTTTCTGGCTTGTCCATGTAATCTTTAGCAAACTGTAGACGAGCAGCAATGTTCTTTTTGGTGAGCAGTGGCTTTCTCCTTGCAGTCCTGCCATACACACCATTGTTATTCAGTGTTCTTCTGATGGTGGACTCATGAACATTAACATTAGCCAATCTGATAGAGGCCTTCAGTTGCTTAGAAGTTACCCTGAGGTCCATTGTGGCCTCGCCAACTATTAAACCCCTTACTCTTAGAGTGATCTTTGTTGGTCGACCACTTCTGGGGAGGGTAACAATGGTCTTGAATTTCCTCCATTTGTACACAAAATCTGTCTGACTGTGGATTGGTGGAGTCGAAACTCTTTAGTGATGTTTTTTTGATGAGAATCAACAACTCTTTTTCTGAGCTCCTCAGAAATCTCCTTTGTTCATACCATGATACACTTCCACAAACATGTATTGTGAAGAACAGACTTTGATAGATCCCTGTTCTTTAAATAAAACATGGTGCCCACTCACACCTGATTGTCATCCCATTGATTGAAAACACCTGACTCTAATTTCATCTTCAAATTAACTGCTAATCCTAGAGGTTCACATACTTTTGCCACTCACTAATAATCTAATATTGGATCATTTTTCTCAATAAATAAATAACCAACTATAATATTTTTGTCTCATTTGTTTAACTGGGTTCTCTTTTTTGACTTATGTGAAAATCTGATGATGTTTTAGGTCATATTTATGCAGGAAAATAGAAAATTCTAAAGTGTTCACAAACTTTCAAGCACCACTGTATGTATAATGTATAATGTCTGTAACGGCTGCTTGTAGGTATACAATATATTTAATAATATTGTAGGACTTTGGTGAAAGAACAGTTTATTATGGCTTGTCCACTGGGAAGGTTTGACTGCTGATGATTTTTTTGGCTGATTTTACATAGCCATTGAGATGTTTTTCCATGAAGACCTTCCAAACTCCCCAAATCTCAGTGCCCATTTCTGTTGTAAGCTTTCTGTATGCACAGTATTCCAAGGAGAAATTACCACATGCAAATTGCTTCATGCATAATTTTACTTTGAAAATGATTTTCACATTTATCTGTTTTATCATCCTATTACTTGTGTTTAAAGCTTTTTAATGAAGGCTAAATTGAATATGTTGGAATACCCTGATGTGCTACAATGCTATTTGCTCCATTCATTTGGAAAACTCACCCAGTGCTCAAGTGAAATTCAGCTGCTCAAGTCAGCATTTATTCAATTATAAAACTTCATACTTAGTAAGTCTACAGCAAGGAGGCTTCCAGTTTCATTTGTTTTAAACATGTAGGCGTTTAAAAAGGCGTTCATCTTAAATTTACGGTTTGACATACCATTGCTTGTACATACATCACAATGACACATAGCAAAGTGCAAATAACATGCAGGGTCATTTCTATACTACATTTTGCACTGCGGCACACACAGAATTACAAGGGCCAAGACTTGCCGCCTCCTTCTCCGACACATTTACTAATATGCCAGTTGGTTCTTTCTAATAATGGGGCGGGGCTTCTGTACTATAGTCGCTGTGTTGGTTGTTATGTGCTGTCCCATTCATATGTCAACCAGTGACCAGTCTTCTCCTTATATAATGTTTCTGACAACAGACAGGGCTGTACATCATTTGGCATTGCAAATGTAAAGTTAATATAATATAATATAATATAATATAATATAATAATTAATGTTCAAAACTGGATACGAAGTCAAGTCTGATTTATTTCTATAGCACTTTCTACAATGGAGCATTGTCTCAAAGCAGCGTTACAATGATAGATTATCTTCTAATTTATGAAGTCAGTCCCAAATTGAGCAAGCCTACAGTGACAGTGGCAAGGAAAATCTCCCTAAATTATTTGTTGATACTCCCTATATGATCAGCATGATTAGGTTAACTTCCACCTAAGTACATTTTTAATTTTTCTTTAGTACATTGGTTAATCACATTCACAAAAACATCTATCATTCACTCACATATCTATGTTATGTAAACAGTAACAACAAAATACCAAATCTGCCTCACAGGAAGTATGAAGTATGAGGAACTGAGTGATTCCACTCTCTCTGTCTCTCTTTAGCAGCTCGGACCTGGTTCACCAGTTGCATGCTATTTCATGTCAGACAGTCCACCATGTATTGTTACCAGGGACAGGACTGACCCATATGTATCTTGTCTCCCATTCAGAATAATAGGCTACTTCTGCAGTTGTTTCATGGGCAAACTTAAGTAGGAAAACATTTTGAAAACCCGTGCCAAAAACAAGTCTCTGTCCAATTCTACTGATTTTGAGCATCACCACTTGTTTCTTGTGAAATTGGTTTTATAGTTCTATTCACTGTTATGTTACTCTCACCACAGTATGATTTGATGATCTAGTATATGCATCAAATGACGTGTATGAAAATAAAAGACTAAACACATCCTGTAGTGATTCAATAAAGGAGAATGCCATATTATGAGCAACGGTAGTGCATGTAGTGAATTTCCATGGGGTGCCTTGTAGTTCTGCTCAGCAATAAAGCCGAAAGCTTTATGACTTTCTTACTGACCAATACTGTCGTGATTTTTGTGGGGCACAGCAATGTTTTACTGCACGAGCGCCAGTAAACTGGGTCTAATAATTCCCCTGTAGTACAGGGCTTACAAGAGCTACAGAGGAGGAGAATAGTGAGGTACAATGATGGAGTGTAAATAAGGTGCAGTGCATGGCAATTAAAGGAACATTACAGGGACCATGGGTGTGAGTGTTTGGGACCTCAGGTCTGAAGTTAATCATTAAGAATAAAGTGCAAAGTGATCTGTGTGGAGGGAGGGTCAGTGTTAAGTTTTATATATGGTAGGAGTTCATGGGAAGTGTGAGAATGGTTATCTAATATGCTGTCAGGCTTGTGAAGGCACCATGTGTGGAAAATGTCTTGGACGTGAAATAGGGAAGGCTGATGATGTGTCAGTAAAAACCTTTGTTGTGCTTGAGCTAGCTTTATGCTGTTGAAAAAAGCCAGCTGGAACCCTGCCATGAGAGGCAACACATGGCTGCAGGATGTCCCGCACATATTGCTGAGTTGTTAGTGTCCCTTGTATCACTACTAGGAGTGACTGATTGTGCAATGGCTCCCCAGATCATCACACTAGCAGTTGAGGCAGACTGTCATTCCATAGCAAAGACAGAATTAAAGCGCTCACCACGAGGTCTCCATACTCGAACCCGACTGAGGTCAGATCCCAAACAGAACCTGGATTCATCGCTAAAGATGATACGGTTCCAGTCTGTAGCAGTCCAGCTATCTTGTTCATGACACACAAAGGCGAACGCAACTGGGCACGACTGGGACATGTAATGGGCACCACGACAACAAATATCCTTCTGCTAAGCGCCTGGAAATGGTCCGGGCAGAGACAGGGGAGTGTAGTGAATGTGCCACCTGCATCTGGGTCGTGAACAACGAAATTGTGAGAGCTGTTTGTGCTTGTCGATGGATCAAACAATCTGCATGGAACCTGTTCGCTGTGTGTGTGCCCTTGCAGAACCACTGCTCCTAACACTTCCTAACAGCTAGGTCAGAACAACCTAGATGGTGAGCAAATCATCAAAACAACCATCCTGCTTGTCTCCATCTAATCATGTATCCCCTCTCAAAGTCTGTGAACTGAGAAAAAAGTCTTTGAGTGCATCGTAGAAGCATGTCTAGCAGTCAACAATGTCTCACCAAGAGGTACACTACTCAAAAGACGTCTCTGAGAGCTATTTTATAGGGCAGCATGGAAAGCACTTTTACACCGTCTTGTGGCAAGATTCAGTGTCTAATCGGACCACACTTGTAATAATTTACATATCTGCCTGAGACAGAACTGCATGGCAAGTATTCCAACAATCTAACGTTTCTATCTGGATGCTTTTTATTTATTTATTTATTTATTTATTTATTTATTGTCAATGAGTATACATTGTAGGAAAAGTCTGTTCTGTTCTCAAAAGGAGATGGCACTAAATGCAGTATTGCCATTCTGACATGTGGTCTTGTTAGTACTTTAAAGCTAACATATACCAAAAGCTTTATCTGATTACTCTAGAAGGCAGATGTTAAATCTCATGTTTAGTCATTAGAAGGAAAAGGCACTGCTGAGTAAAAATGATGTCTGTTAATTGTTTCTAAAAGCGAATCATGAGTACTTATTGTAATTGAGTTCATTTCAGTTGTGTATTCTCCAATCTTCCACATGTTAATGAAAAGAAGAGGGAATTTGTTCTGTGTCGCCACATGTTTATAGCCCAGTGAAACAGGAAGTCATGAATGACAAATGTTCCTTAGATGAACTTACACTGAGATGAACTTAAAAGTAAAAGTGGAACATGCTTTAGTTAGATGTTCTTTATAAGAAGTACTAGGGAAGCTAATAAATGTGACAAGTAATTTTTTTATTATTATTACCTTCTTTTTGTTTTAACTGCATTTATCCTGGCCAGGGTTGCAGCGGGACCTTAGCCTATCCCAGAACTCACAGGGTGCAAGTGGGCATGTACCCTACAGGGCTGTATAGGGGTTGCTGTACAAACTCCCACCCCCGTAACCTAGCCTTTTACCCTCAGACATGTCCTATCACATCTGTGTGATGCCCACCCTGGCCAGAAGGTGCCACTGGGAAACGAGCTCAGTTCACTACAATGGTGAGTTAGCATATGGCTGCTGCACCACCTGACCACCACTTATTTCATAACTGGAATTAAAATGATTTTTTTCTCATCTTTAAGCTTCCAGTCATATCCCCAACCATAACTGTCCATCAAAACTGGTGACTTCAACCCTAATTGGTCACTGGCCACACCCACATGTTTTGTCTTTTTTAGGACTGTGATGCAAATAATTGATCGCATTTTTCGCAACATACAAACAGAGCAACATTGAAATTACTGGTTGCAAAGTCTGGTGAGATTTTTGTTTGGTTTAGATAAAGCATGTAAAAATGTAATATAGTAGGTTAAATATATAACATATAAAAATGATCTCATGATGATTTGATTCATAAAAACTGGCATAGGACAGTTCCTGCCTTAATTGAAATATCTTTGCCATTGTTGTTCCATAGACAATTTTTTTTATTATTCTGCAGATTCAAATATCCAGGCAGAATTGACTTAGCACTGGACTGCAAGATGGGTTAAGATAAAACACTGTGACTATCACACTGGGTCCAGGGTTCAAATCCCACCTCTGCCAAGCTGCCACTGTTGGGTCCTTGAGCAAGGCCCTTAACCCACAAGTGCTTGGATTGTAAGACTGTACCAATTGTAAGTCACTCTGGATAAGGGCGTCTGCTAAATGCTGTGAATGTAAATGTAAATAAAACAGAGAGCAGAATCTACCAACTTATTAGTCATGGGCCAATTTAGAGTGACTAATTAACCTAATGCATGTCTTTGGAAAGTGGGAGGAAACCGGAGCACCTGAAGTAAAGTGTGGAGGACAGGCAGAGATGCAGGAAGCAGAAAAATTATTGTACATGGCTTAATTTTGTTTAACATTTCCACAGCTTAACCCCACTTTGCTCTGTTGCTTTGTCACCCATCCCTGGAGAAAAGTAAGTCTACACATTAGGTTATGTATGTGCAATGTTTGACCCAGCTAGGTATCTGCAGTAGTGGGCTGGAGTATTTGTCCTTAATTTCATTTTGGTTAAAAAACCTGCATATATTTAATCACTTTAATGGGTTCATTATGTTTGGTTGTTGTTATGAGTGAAGAAAAATAATTTTATCAATCCAATTTATTGATTTGTTTATTTCTTTGTATTACTGCTTTCAGGGTCCATTGTGTTAATATATTTACATTTACATTCACAGCATTTAGCAGACGCCCTTATCCAGAGCGACTTACAATTGATACAATCTTACAATCCAAGCAATTGTGGGTTATGGGTCTTGCTCAAGGACCCAACAGTGGCAGTTGGCAGAGGTGGGATTTGAACCCTGGACCTTCAGGTCCAGTACCTTACCCACTAGGCTACCACAGTCCCAATATTAGACTGTATTAGTCCTGTATTAGACTGTATTAGTCCCAATATTAGACCAATATTAGACGATATTAGACACAACTATATTGTGTCTAAGTGAAAAAAAAGAATAATCAGCTCATATTGGTTGAAAAAAATATCAGGCACTAACGGTACAGCAAAAGCATACAAAATATGACCAAATCAGTCCCAGACCTCTTAGGACTGTGAACATATAAAATGCTGTGCTAAACTATTACCTGACTAATAAAAAGCACTGAATTACACAAAAAGTCAAGTGTCTCCCATTAGCTGCTGCCAAAATGACAAAACAAATTCTATTCAAAGAGGATATCATGCGTATCATGTCCTTCAGTTGGTTTCTTCAATAATGACTGCTTAGGAGGCCTCCTTGAAATAATTGGTTTTCTAAACTTTATTTTAGAGTGACCCTGCAAATGTTTGCCATGAATAATGATTCTCAATTCCAAGTTTCCTACACATGCTTCAATTATGTTGTTTGGAACAGACGGGTAGATCTTCAGCACCTCTGCAGTCATATAAATGGATTATTTTCAACAATAACTGCAATAGTTAGAAAAATTAAATCAGTTCTGCAGAGGTTAATAAAGCCACTTATTCCCATTTCCACAGCGCTACTGATAAAACAGCATACAGCCATTCCACACAGCATTACATTTTTCTTTTTAGGCAGTCTCTAGCTGTACATGCATCTATATCATATGAGTAATGAGATTCTCCAAACAAGGAAGCACTTGCAGGCGGGCAGTGAGCCTGAGAGGAATAATGATCTCGCCAAGCTTTTCAGCACACTGGTCTTTCTACCTGCAGGAAAACAACTTTCGGGTGAACATTTATTCAGACTGTGACATCTTCTGAAAATAAAGCCTAGGGATGCCAGGCACATCCAGAATTAGACTGAAACTTGATCTGCCAGTCACAGTTCTATGTCTTCCAGCACAGATACGAGGTTTTAGCCTTGTTACCTGACTAGCAGCACACAAAGTGTGCTTGTGTTGCAAAAGATGGAAAGGTAGAACTAGAACGTCTACTGTATGTCTTGACCGTGTCTACATCAGAGTGTCTAAATGCACTGACACACATCTCTCTGCATTTGTACTGTAAAGTAAAAAGCAAGGATGGATAAAGGTTAGGTTGGATTATCTCTTTCGCTCCTTGGATTTCAGATTCTGGCTCTATATAGCTTGTACTATAAGTTTTCTTTGGGGTTCTAGATCTGGCTCTATATAGCTTGTACTATAAGTTTTTTCTTTGGGGTTTTCTACGGCAGTTATTGTTTTTGATGGTTATTTTTTCCCCTATCCATTCATGCCTTCCCTATTCTATTGTTACCAATCCCACATGAATGTGATAGAACACCCTGAGTTGGCACCGCAGGTACGAAGTTCTGAATCAGAAAAAGTATAATAAATGTGTAGCAGAACCTTTTGTGAGGCCTGAAAGCAAGGACTAGTGTCCTAAATTTGATCCTGGCCACAAACAGGAAGCCAGTTGGAATGAGAAAATACATTTTGCAGGATGTGTGAACCAGATGGGCTTGCAGCTTTCTGAATGCTCTATTAGTGAGCAGTGGACCATGAAGGCAGACCATCAAGCAAAACATTGCAGTAAGGGAGCTTGGAAATGACGAGAGTCAATTACTACTACTGTCTAGTCAATACCTTGAGTTACTGATGGACAGCTGAACTACCTGGGGAAAACAAACTGTTGCATGTGTCTTTTCTTCACTAATACTTCATTATGCCAAATTTATTTCCACTAACTGGTTTTGTTGCTGTTTTAAATATAACCCCAAATTATAAAAAAAATTGGGACAGTATGAAAAGCAAGAGAAAAACAGGATTCCTTACGTTTAATTTGAATTTTTATTTCACCCCAGACAGTATGAACCAGTATTTATTTTTTTTTTGTGGTCAACTTAATTTCACTTGCTAATAAACATCAATTCCTGCATTTCAGGACTACAGCACATTCCAAATAAGTTGGGACGGTAAAGCATTTTCCATTTTAGAATCTTGCCATTCCTTCTCACAACACTTAAAATGCGGTGTTGGCAACAAAGATTAATACCAAGTGGATGAAAGTGTTTCAGGTGTTATTTTGTCCCATTCTTCCTGCAAAACACATCTTATGATGTGAAGCAATATTGGGGGTTGCAATTGTTGCATGGTTTTCGTTTCAAAAATTTCTCCACACATTCTTACTGGGGACAGGTCAGGAGTGCCCAGGCTCTCACTTCTTCCACAGCCATTGCCCTTGTTAATGTGCACAGCATGTGGTTTTGCATTATCTTTTCTGAAAAAAATACATTGTGGGCGCGTCCCAGGCAAGATGTTGTTGCTTGAAGGCAAAGTAAAAAATGTGCTCTAAAAATTTGTCTTCTTCCTTCCAAAAAAAATCTGAAAAACACTGATTCTTCTGATCACAAAACATGTTTCCACTCTGTGATTGTCCATCCTAGATGCCTCAAAGCCCAGAGAAATTGACTCCACTCCTGGATATGGTTAACATAAGGCTTATTTTTTGCACAGTAAAGTTTTAAGTGGCATTTGTGAATGTAACTCAAATATTGTAGTGCTTTGCACATGTGGTTCTATCAGCTATCAATGAATGACGGTTTTTGAGGTAGTGCCGTCTGAGGGATCAAAGATCATGTGTTTTCAGTTTAGACTTGCTTCCTTGACATTTATGCACTGAAATTCCTCCAGATTTCTTGAAAATGTTTAATGATATGATGTATATGCACTGTAGAGGTGGAAACATGTAAATCCCTCCCAATCTTTCTTTGTGGAACATTGTTTTTTAAACATTTCAGTAATTTCCTCAAGCATTTGTTGATAAACTGGAGATCGTCTACTCATTGTTTGCTCATTGAAGACTCAGCATGTCGTGGATACTGCTTTTGTACCAATCATGATTATAATGACCTGTTGACATCATCTGTTTGAGGTTTGCTTCCCATTCTGGACTCTGCCTGTGTGGACTTTGTGCTCCACATGGGTATCCTCTGGGTACTCTGCTTTCCTGCCACATTCCAGAAAAATGCATTAGGACAATTAGTATATCAATTAGTACAATGAGGGTTTATGCCTATCAAGTATTAAAAGTCCCATGCCAAGGTAAATCAGTATATTTGATTGATAGCCTCTCAAGGAACACAGGTTTAATGCTAATTTAGATCTTCTACTTAGGTTTGTACTAGATTTGCAGCTCACGTTCTGTAGAAAAATGAGGACTGAAATGTATTACTTTAAGAAGCCTGCACACTTAAATTGAGTCTTAAAGGATCTTAAAGGATTTAATTCCAGTGTCTCTGTCTATGTGACATATGATGGACTGGCACCTAGGGTTGGTTCCTGCCTCATTTCGCTACGACTCTGAAATAGATTGAATTAGTGTGAAAGTGAATGAATGAATGCTCAGTGCTGCATTAGTTTCAACCCATTTTAAGTAACAGCAACAACTGAAATCTTCAACGGAAATTTAAGAAGTTCAGGCAATTTTTTCTCCCATTCTTCTAGCCAGTTACGTATTTCCCATTTGCCCTGTCAGTATTCTCTGCCATGTGCCCCCAACCACTTCCTTTACCAGTAGACAGTAGGAATTCTTTGCTGACAGGAAGCACATACAGAAGAGTGAACGGCAATCACTATATCCAACTGTAATCTGTGCCAGTACCTCCAAGGGGTCCTGAGGCAGCTGTTGTGGCAGTAGGGAGATGTACTCTATCCAGTCTTCCCTTACTAGGATACAGACAATTGTGTCTGTGCAGCATCCAGCCATGTTGGAGGCACCTGCGAGATTTGAACTCCCAGTGAAGATGGGCTAGGGCATTGGACCACTCCACTATCTGTGCACCCAATCAAAATTTACAGTGGTACCTCGGTTCTCGACCACCTCGGAACTTGTCGAATTTGGTTCTCAATGCATTTTGAGTAGAAAGATTTGTCTCGGTTCTCAACACACTTGCTTAAACTTGTAGGAGTCAAGCCATGTGACTCGTTTCAGCTGAAACTCGACTCACAATTCATGATTCACGAGTCACAATTCAGTACACAGTGATTCAGATTTACAATAGCCCTAGTTCAGAGAAGGTCTGTGCTGTGTATATTGTGTTTTTCTTTATTTTTACATCTACAGCATTGTATTCTTAGTGCAAATAAGTCTCCATGGGTCCTAACAAGGTTAGTTAAGAGCCAGCTGAATGGAAACAAAAAAGAAATTAGGAAATGTATCACACAGAACACTTATCATAGCAGCTATGCTAGTGTACCAAGTTCACCAAAAGTAAGTGCTTTATCTTTTCAATTTCAATTCATTGCTTACTAAACCATTTTTCAATACGTTATTATATAATAAGCTTTGTGTTAATGATTTTGGCCAACTGTAGGTTAAGTGTTTTAATATAAGTCCATTAATGCATATAATGCCTTATACAGTGTGGATTTTCTGGGGGTCTTGAATGGATTCATTCAATTTACATTATTCCTAATGGGAACTATTTGCTCAGTACTTGTCTTTTTCCGTTCTTGACAAGCCTTCTGGAACAAATTAACGACAAGTATAAAGTTTAAGATGACTGAATCTTACGAAAGTTTAGGATAAATGAATACTTGCAACTTTGCTATTTCCTTATATCCTGTATAAGCACTGCCAGCTTTTTACATGTGCGTGCTATTTCAGTTGGCACATACCCATATCTGTCTGACCAGGCTGACCAGGATCTCTGGCACGCTGTTACACCACAGTCACTGATCTGCGAAGCTGGCATTTAAGCTTCTATCGACTTTATCAAAGCAAGCCTGTAACACTGTCTCAGGTGCAGCCGAGGCTGGAAACAATTACTTAAGCTTGCTAGTAGTTTTTGATCTGATAACGCTGGCACACAAGTGGAGAGTAAAAAAGCACCCACTTATATCTATTTCAGGTTCGAAGGGGAAAGCAAACAGCGTGCATGCCGAGATCTGCTTTCCGCTGGCTGGATCATTGACAACCGAGGAGGCAAAGCCGCTGCATGCATAGAATGGAAATAAGGAGCTTTAGGGGCATAGTGGACTTGCTCTGCACACATGCCCAACAGCTGCATGAGATCCACATCCACGTGATCAAACACTACTGAGTGTTTCTACCAGGTCTGTAGTTGTGGACATTTGTAGTTGTGGCCTTTGCATCTGCACTTCATGTGCATGACAAGTGAAATCAATATTTCTAGCACATTTTACAACATTGTCTTTCTTTAGGGTGTGGTATGTCCAATTCCCCAGCCTTTTTGACATCTCCTGTGATGGGCACGACCCTTAGACATGGAGGATGGAACTAATCTCGCAGTGAACGTCCACCATCTTTGACGAATCAAACAACTGATGTGGCCACTGTCCAGTTTCACAGATGGCTAATTGTGCCTGTGGTGTGACCAGTCAGCAGAGACACCGTCCCAGTATAAAAATGTCTCACATCAGCTTTATAGGTATCTAGATCCACAGTCTGAATGAGCAAGCCTAATGTGAATGTGGAAAGGGAACACTCCTAGTGGGAGAAAGAAGAAACCTTGGGAGGACTGAAAAGGGACCTATCCTCCAATGGCTGTCTAGATCCCATACATATAAATTTAAATTAATTTAATTCACTTTAATAATATAAGCTAATTACATAGACAAAATAAAGACTATTAGTGAGTCTCTGACTATTATTTAGTCCAATATACGTGCATTCACTGCATGTTTCCATGTCGAAGAGGGATATATCTGATGACTCTGATGTTTCGCTGTCCTTTGAGTATCACTAGAGTACAGGGGTGAGACCTAGAACTGATGCAAGGTGGAGAGAAAACAGAGTATGTAGTCAGGGATGTTAAGAACACAACAGTCCATAGACAAAATGAAGATTTGCAAAGTGCAACATGAAACTATATCAGCACTTTCTAAAGTATAACTAATAGGGAGAAGCAGAAGGTAATGTCTCCCATGAGACATCAGCCACCCACTCCCTCCACTGACAACCAACTGTGTAATCATATGTGAGAGGCAAAAATGACAGCAACCCCGCTTCACAAAAGCTCAATGACAAGGAAACCCTGGCTCTGCCCCCAATCTAAGTTAGGGGTGCACAACTAATAACTAACATGCCTAACAGCTGCTAGTACCTCATAATGCTTGCCAAAACAGATAGTGATTGTGTGTGTGGATCCACTGTATTGTCTTATACTGTACATTTAATCCCACCTCAAATACATCTCTGCCATTTTAATGTATGCTCCAGAAAAGATGTAATTAATAGAGTACCAGAGTTCTGTGATGAAGCCACAGGATGCCATTTGTATTCTTACAAATAGACAACGGACAGTTTTCTGTATTACATCCAGGTTTCTTAGTTTTAGCTTTTAGTGTGCATTTAGTGTGCAGTATTACTTAACGTACATGTAAACTGGTTTTTCAGCACACTGCTAATTTTAGGGAAACAGTAATTGGAACGAAGTCGTTCAGTCATGTGAATGTTTTCACGTACGCATAGTTACTGAGGCAGATGTACAAACTTTGGGACAGAAATAAGGGGAATAGTCATTGTCATCCTACTCTCATAGAACCTGAAAGCACACAGACAATGTCTGTCTTTCCATCACTGTGGGGACTCTCATTTGACATATTTTGGCTGTAGTTGTTCCATTCTACACCTAACTCCACCTTGTCTCTTTTTTTCAAAGAAAAGCTGAAGTAAAAAAGATGTCTCATATATGGGACCAGCAAAATATGTCCCTGCAAGGTAACAAATGTCACATCTTTCTATCCTTGTGGGATCATTTGGTCACCACAGATATATATTCCCCTCTCCCAACACACACACACACACACACACACACACACAATTTCTATCATCGTTGTCTAATTATAATTCTAACTTTAACCTCAGTAACTAAACAATAAACTTTTTTAAATAAAAGTTGCAGGTTTTGTAAACCAGCAATTAAAGTTGTGGGGACCAGCAAAATGTCAACACAAGATCAAAAATATCTAATGTTCCTATTCAGCTGAGGACATATTATCCCCACCATGAATATAAAAACATGGTCTCTCACGCACACAGCCTGTTTGGGCCATTAGTTGCCTAATTAACATTCCCTGTGTATGGTTTTTCAGTGAGAAGTTAATTGCACATATTCGAAGGCCTAGAAGCTTTGTGAAACAAATGTGTGTGTTACTTTTGTGCTCTTGCCCTCAGTGTGCCTCCAGCATAACCAAAAGTGTGTGCTACTACACTTAGACGTAGGCTAATCAATCTCTCTCTCTCTCTCTCTCTCTCTCTCTCTCTCTCTCTCTCTCTTCATCCACACTGTTAAATAAGCTGTTCCCATCTCTTGCTAACTGGCCCCTTAAATAGAATAGCACTGAGTGTTAAATGGTGTGAGCATATTGTTTTGACGTGTTTCTTACTTTGTTACTTTGACAGACGCCACACACTAAAGAAGAGGTTGCAATCGTAACCATAATCAAAAACGACAGTGCCACTCTTTCACAGATCCAGCATTTCTCATACTGTTGTTAAGACCCTTGAACAAAAACAGTCACTTTCACTTTTAACTTACAGTGGGGCAAAAAAGTATTTAGTCAGTAGTCAGTATTGTATATTCACTCTTCCCAGGCTGGTGCAGGTCTACAATTTTCTTCCTGGTGTCCTTGGAGAGCTCTTTGGTTTTGAGTTTGGACTCTGACTGTTTGAGGCTATACAGATAATGAGGTCAAACAGGTGCCATTGATACAGGTAACAAGTGGAGGACAGAAGAACTTCCGAAAAAAAAGTTACAGGTCTGTGAGAGTCAAAAATCTTGCTTGTTTGTGGGTGACCAAATACTTATTTTCAATTGATTTACAATTAAATTCTTTAAAAATCCTACAATGTGATTTCCTAGATTTTTTTTTCTAATTTTGTCTCTCATAGTTCATCAAGTGTACCTATGATGAAAATTACAGACCTATCTCGTCTTTCTAAGTAGGAGAACTTACACAATCAGTGGCTGACTAAGTACTTTTTTACCCCACTGTATATAGCGCCTTTCAAAACCCATAGGCACTTACAAGCTTACTTTTTTCCCTCATTCAGGGGCGTGTCCCATTATTTTTGGCCACGTCTGTGGGTGTGTTCCAATACTTTTAGCCGTGTGTGGTGGTGTGTCACAATACTTTTGGCTGCGTGCTTGAGCGTCCCTATACTTTTGCACACGTGCAGGGGCATGTCCCAATTTTTCCGGCCACATGTGGGGGTGTGCCCAAATACTATTGGCCACATGCAAGGGCTTGTTCCAGTACTTTTGATTTAAACAAACAAGTTTCTAATTTCTAATTTGGAATTTGTACTAATGTAAATCTGGGCGTCATCTGTGTAACAATGAAAGTCGAAACTGAAGTGGTGTAATATATGTCTGAGGTGAATGTCAGTGCATAAAGGCCAAGGGCGCAAGCTTAAGCTGAATGCCCATGATCTTCGATCCCTTAGACAGCACTACATCACAAACCTCCATTCATCAATACCTTATAGAACCACATGGGCAAGGGATTATTTTATCTGACCTTTATCAAGTAATGAAATGAGACAATGAAAGTTGATCAAATAAAACATGAAATATCTCAGGTTCATACTGTGAAATTAAAGTCAAAGTAGATGCAGGAAACACTGTGTGTTTTTATATGCATTTTCCATAATGTCCCAACCTTTTCTGATTTTGGGTTGTATGATGAGAACCAGCCTAAGACAGTGCCATCAATGCTCAGTTCATGCAACCTTGACAGAAAGATGGAATGACTCACTGTATCAAAGGCAGCACTAAGATCTAGCAGTCAGAGAATGCTGAGAGCACCAGCATCTGCAGACACTAGAAGATCATTAATGACCTTGATCAGAGCTGTTTCAGTGCAGTGGAGTGGACGGAAACTGGACTTGATGATGTTTTTACCACCACCAAAACACCTCCAGGCCATCACATTGCACCAGGTTTGACAGATGGCATTAAGCACTTTCATTTGGTCTCACCAGTGTTCTTCTTTGTCATCAGAACACTGACTGTCCATAACACTTTTTCCAATCTACTTCTGTTCAGTCTACTTCTACTTCTGTCTAGTTTACTTCCGTCTGTGTTCTTTTGCCAATCTTAATCTTTTCCTTTTATCTTTTTATTTCAGATACAGCTTTTTCTTTGCATTACTATTTAATGTTGCTGCCAAGTGAAGACTTATGAGTCACTTGTTTCTCAAATTAGTCACTCTGAGGTACAGTGGGGCAAAAAAGTATTTAATCAGCCACTGATTGTGCAAGTTCTCTTATTTAGAAAGATGAGAGAGGTCTGTAATTTTCATCATAGGTACACTTCAACTATGAGAGACAAAATGAGAAAAAAAAAATCCAGGAAATCACATTGTAGGATTTTTAAAGAATTTAATTGTAAATCATGGTGAAAGTAAGTATTTGGTCACCCACAAACAAGCAATGTTTCTGGCTCTCACAGACCTGTAACTTCTTCTTTAAGAAGCTCTTCTGTCCTCCACTTGTTACCTGTATTAATGGCACCAGTTTGACCTCGTTATCTGCATACAAGACACCTGACCAAACCAAAGAGCTGTCGAAGGACACCAGGAAGGAAATTGTAGACCTGCACCAGGCTGAGAAGAGTGAATCTACAATAGGCAAGCAGGGTGATGTGAATAAATCAACTGTGGGAGCAATTCTAAGAAAATGAAAGACATACAAGACCATTGATAATCCCCCTCGATCTGGGGCTCCACACAAGATCTCATCCCGTGGGCTCAAAATGATCATGAGAACAATGAGCAAAAATCCCAGAACTACATGAAGGGACCTAATGAATGACCTGCAGAGAGCTGGGACCAAAGTAACAAGGCTACCATCAGTAATACACTACACCAAGAGGGACTCAGATCCTGCAGTGCCAGGCGTGCCCCCCTGCTTAAGCCAGTACATGTCCAGGCCCGTCTGAAGTTTGCCAGAGAACATATGAATGAATCCAAAAGAAGAGGTTGGGGAACTCATGTGGTCAGAGTGGTCAGATGAAACCAAAATACAACTTTTTGGGAAAAACTCAACTCGTCGTGTTTGGAGGAAGAAGAATGCTGAGTTGCACCATACCTACTGTGAAGCATGGGGGTGGAAACATCATGCTTTGGGGCTGTTTTCTGCAAAGGGGACAGGACGACTGATCCGTGTTAAGGGAAGAATGAACGGGGCCATGTATCATGAGATTTTAAGCCAAAACATCCTTCCATCAGTGAGAGCATTGAAGATGGAAGTGGTTGGGGCTTCCAGCATGACAATGATCCCAAACACACCGCTCGGGCAACGAAGGAGTGGCTCCGTAAAAAGCATTTCAATGTCCTGGAGTGGCTTAGTCAGTCTCCAGACCTCAACCCCATAGAAAATTTGTGGAGGGAGTTGAAAGTCCGTGTTGCCCCAAAACATCACTGCTCTAGAGGAGATCTGCATGGAGGAATGGGCCAAAATACCAGCTACTTACAGGAAATGTTTGACCTCTGTCATTGCTAACAAAGGTTATGTTACAAAGTATTGAGTTGAACCAAATTTATTGACCAAGTACTTATTTTGCACCATCATTTACAAATAAATTCTTACAATGTGACCCTCTGTATTTTTTTCTCATTTTGTTTCTCATAGTTGAAGTGTACCTTTGATGAAACTTACAGATCTCTCTCATCTTTCTAAGTAGGAGAACTTGCACAATCAGTGGCTGACTAAATACTTTTTTGCCCCACTGTATTTGTCCTCTTGCTCATTTGTGCAGCAGGACATCCCACTCCCCTTTGTATTCTAGTTAGTGCTAGTTTGTGCTCTTTTGTGAAGGGAGTAGTACAGTACGGTAACTTTAGATTCTTGACCGTTTTTTTTCATGGAATACCCTTCGTTGTTCAGAACAAGAATAGACTGACTGGTTTCAGAAGAAAATTATTTTTTTCCGTCCACGAGGCTACAGATTTTTGACTAATCTAAAGAAGCCCACTGTGCAACAGCTTGTATTTGCAACAGGGTTTTCGAATGATCACCTTTTAACGTGACAAACTTGGATTTGCAAGCACAACATACCACTGAAACTCAGAACTGGCTGTTGCTGATAATGAGCTTTTGTACACTACATAGATATTCCATAAAATATCCAGCTCCTATAAGTCATTTACAATAATTAAAATGTCTAGACTGTATTTCCAATTAATTGTAATAGACAATAAATTGCTTTCCTTTAGAAAAACAAGTATAGTTTTAAGTGAACCCAAGCTTTTGAATGTTATTTTTAATAATATACATTAGAAATGCCAGTAAAACTACAGTATTTTATTGCTATATTGGGTGCTGTGACAGAGGCAGGAATTGAGAGATTTGTACTGAAGCCACATGCTTGTTACTGTGGAAGCAGAAAAGAAAGAACTGCCAGCAAGCAAATGAGACCACAGTCTGATGCCCCTGACTTTAGTTTTCCGTAACAATTCAGAGGGCTCAATATGATGATGATTAAAACCTCTAAAAATGGACATAAATATATATTTACCAAAGGCTTAAATAAAAGCTATTTTATTTTCTGGCTAAAACATACAGCATATCTCATTTTGGAACCATGACTCATCACAACATCTTGTTTTGGAATTAATAACTCATCCTAAATCATGAAAGACCTTATTAGAACCCCAGTGGCTTGGGTTAAGTTTCAAATAGTATTTGAGGAGTACAAGTTCAGTTGTTTATATTCATTAAATTCTATTTTCCATCTTTATGTGTGCACAGCTTCTCTGTTCAATCTCATTTGCTTTTGCAAAAATATTGAACATTGTCTCGTCAAGCCTGTAATCGAATCTGACAGGGGCTTGTTCTACACTCTTGCTGTGGCACACTTTAATCAGAGAGGTTACAGCTCAGAGTAAAAGCACTCTCCAGAACTATTGTGTAAGCACATTTCTCCACCAGCAGACACTGAGCATTTTGGAACTTCACCACCAAGGTGAGGGAAAAAAAACAGAATCCTGTATAAAGTAATTTACTCTATTTCGTGTGCTTGTGCTTACAGTTGACTGACATGATCATTGAACTTTTGATGTCTCCAGAGTTGTTCAGGGAGTAAATTACAGGGAAATGGCTGGACTGTTTTTTTTTATGTAATTTAGATCCTAGATCAATCCTCTAAAAGACTGATCTACAAAGCAGAATTAGGGAAAATTCATATTTTGCAACAAATTCAGTTATACTGAGTCTGTTGTGGAATTCCCATTGGCCCATGCACTAATGAGAGCAGGACAATTTATATTCATTCACGAAGGTTACCGAGACATTGTACAAATTAGAAACAGATTTTTGAGCTTTGGAAATAAGCCTAATTAACAGTCTAAACCCACAGGCTACAATGAAATGCACTTGGCATACACCTTGGGTAATTTTTCATCTTCTGAGACAGGGTTTGCCTAAAACTACAAAATATTACTCTAAGCTACTTCAGAATGCTAGTTTAGCTTGCGTCTCATTTGCTTGTTGATAGCTGCCTGTGAATACAAAGTCCTGCTTGTGACATTTAAAGCCAAAGGGTTTAAACTCTGGAATATCTTACTGACGACCTGAAGGAGTATAGCTCATAAAGGTTTGCAACTGTAAACATATAATTATTAACACTTATGGTGTTAACTACTTCATTGATCATAGCTATGGCACATTCATAGATCAACCCATTGCATTAAACAAAGTTAGACATAGGTACAACCAAGACCAGCTTTAATTCTGTGTCTATTTGGGAAAATAGAGAACATAACAAAACCAGTTGCTAAGCAATGGGTGTATTCTGTCAATATAATTACATAGTCTGCCACATTGCTGTCCACCATTACCTTGATGAGGATTTTAATTGGAATGCCAACATTGATATGGACATTTTTATATGAAGCTCTAGATATTCTCAAAACACGAGGTACTGTTTTTCTGAATTTGTTCCCTATTCCCTATATAGACCATTTCAATTAGATCAAATATAGCAAAGCTACTGGGAGTTTCCCATGGCATTATTTACAGCATCAAATAAGAAAAAGTGGAATGGTATGGGAAATGGAAAAGAAATGCTTACAAATCTTACATTTAACATTGATTTAACTGCAGACAGTTTGAATCCAAGAAATATCAAGTTTTGTCTGGTCATCTTAATTTAATTTGGTAATACACATCCATTCCTGCATTTCAGGCCTACAACAAAAAGTTGAGATGGGGACAATTTAGGTCTAGTAATGATGTAAAAAAAACAAAAATAACATATTATGTGATTTGAAACAGGTGATGTCAACAGGAGATTGCAATCATGATTTGGTACAAAAGCAGTATCCACAAAAGGCTGAGTCTTTGAGGAGCAAAGATGGGAGGAGGATCTATAGTTTGTCAAAAATTGTGTGAGAAAATCATTGAAATGTTTTAAAACAGTGTTCCTCAAAGAAAGATCAGAAAGGATTTGCATATTTCTCCAACCTACAGTGCATAATATCATTGAACAATTCAAGAAATGTGGAGAAATTTCGGTGTGCAAAGGGCAAGGGCACAAGCATAAACTTAGTTATTATAATCTCATACGGCACTGCATCAAGAACCGCCATTTATCAATAGCTGATATAATGGCATGGGCTAGGGATTACTTTGTCAAAAAATGTGGCACTACAATATGAAGACATTCACAAATGGAACTTAAAACAAAATAGAAACCTTATGTCAACCATGTCCAGAAGCAGTGTTGACTTCTCTGTGCCCGGAGGCATTTTGGATGGAGATCACACAATGGAAAAGTGTATTGTGGTCAGACAAATCAGTATTCCAGATCTTTCTTGGAAGAAATGGACACCATGTGCTCCGGACTAAAGATAAAATGGACCATCCAGACTTTTATCAGCAACAAGTCCAAAAGGCTCTGTTATGGTATGGGAAATGGTCATTTACACTTCTGTGATGGCAGCATTTATGAAGAAAAGTACACTGAGATTTTAAAACAACTTATGCCGCCTTCAAGATGACATCTTTTCCATGGATGTCCATGCATTTTTCAAAAATACAATGCAAAACCACATGTTGCACACATTACAAGGTATGGCTTCAGAAGAGCAGGGTACGAATACTGGGCTGGCCTGCCTGCAGTCTCCAATAGAGAATGTATGGAGAATTTTGAAACAATAAAATGCAACAACAACACTGTACTGTTGCACACCTTTTTGAAGTGTTTGCAGGATGAATGCTAGAAAATAAAACTTGAAACACTTCATTGCTCTAGTGTCACCTTTTTTTTACTGTGTTGTAGTGAAATGTGAAATGCAGGAATGGATATATTTTAACAAATGAAATGAATTTGACTAGAGAAAAAAAATCCATGAAATATCTTGATTTCATACTGTCTGCAATGAAATAAAAATCAAAGTAAATGTAAGACGCACTGTATTTTCTTATTTGCATTTTGAATACCATCCCAACTTTTTCTGATTTGGGGTTGTGCAAGGATAAACCTGCAAAAATGAAAGGAATAGCTCATACTTTCAGTTTCTTAAAACCATATAAAAATAACAAAATAAACTTGCCAGTACCAGCTCATTTATGCCAGACGTTTTTCTGTGAACATTTGCCTGAAGTGACTCATCCTGATGTGTATCGTTGCCTTGTTTATACAGAACGTGTTAAAGGTAAAATGATGTGTGGAATGCGGTTATTTATCCATCTGGTTGTCATTAGTTAATGTTAGCAGTGCATCAACATCATTTTGACACTGTTTGTTGACTCGCAGGATGGAAAAATGCTGCCATTTTTGTTACATCCATTTATGCTCTATAGTTTGTTAGCCTGGCTTTATAAATAAAACAAAAACAATAGTCATAATCTAGAACTACTGCAAAAGCAAAACACAATGTTTTAGCGATCATTTGGTAGATGTTAAGTGTTAGAACCAGTCCTCGCACATGCAGTCAACACATTTATGGGGCTGTGGTAGCCTAGCCTACTGGACTATGGACCAGAAGGTCCAGGGATCAAATTTTATGCCCTGTGCTGCCAGTTAGGCTCTGACTTAATTACAAATTAGATTAGCAGATATGAAAATGAATGAATGACATTATTATATTTGCTTCAAGTCTCATATTTTTGAACAATATATACTGTAAATCAGATACATCCTAGGAATGATGACATTTCTTCCAGTGCTCAGGAATATAGCATTCTTGTCTGTACTTGTGTTCATGTGTACTTGTGAAATGTCATCAGTCACAGCCCAAGTTGTCAGGTGAGGCTCGGGATGACCCCCAGAGGGGGTGCGAGCACACCTGTATTTTACAGCTAAGGACACAACTGAAACTCACACAGCAAATGCAGGAGACAAAATAAAGTGACTAACAGAGATTTATTTAAATATGTCTGAATAGAGCAGGGAAAGAAGAGACTGTGGCAACCAGCGAGCTTATCCGATGTACCAGCAGGATCGAGCACATGACAGGATACCGGAGTCCAAGCGTACGCCAAACGAGCCAAGAGTCGAGCTGGAGGCTGGATCTGGAAGCAGAGACCACCCGTATCCCAATGGGATGAGGAATGGAACGAAGCCAGTCGTGGAGAGTGAAAGGAGAAGCAGAGAAAAGATGGAAAACAGGTGGAAACAGGCTCTTATCCTAATACAATCCTACATTCCAAGAAATTGTGGGTTAAGCTTGGCAGAAGTAGGATTTGAATCCTGTACTTTCAGTCCCATATCCTTTGCTCATGTTAGCACTTAGCTCGCTGGTAGTCCTTAGCATCTTGTTAGCCATTAACCTCTTAGTATCTTGCCTTTGTTAGCATTTAGCTCCCTGTTAATCCATAGCCTTGTTAGCCTGTACCCCCTTATTGGCACTTAGTCTTCTGTTAGCCTTTAGGCCTTTGTTAGTCCATCAGTAGTTTGGTAGCCTCTCACTAACCCTTAGCCACTTGACAAGCCTTTAGCTTGTTAGTCCTAATAATTTTGTTTGCACTTAGCTCCCTCTTAGTATTTAGCTTCTAGTTAGCCTATTGTTAGCTCATATCCCTTTTTTAGCCTTAGCTCATGTTAGCGTTTACCACTTTGCTAGGCCTAAGTTAATTTGTAATGTCCAGTGATGGTATTGCTAGTGTACTTACACAGCATTGATGTTTTGTTTATGTGCCCACCAGCTATGTGTTTTTGGTGTACTTTCAAGTAAGTGCTGTCCCAGCTGTCTTCGGGTGTTTCCATTATTTGTGCCTTACTGAAAACAGAATAATTCATAAATAGGGAACGAGTGAGTGGAAGGGGAATGAATTCAAACCCAGCTTGGATTCAAGATTCAAGATTTTTATGTCACATTTGTACTTTTTAGGTGTTACAAAGTACAGTGAAATGTAGAGTGGCTGCTCAGAGACTGTGCAAAAGAAAGAAAAAAAATAAGAAGAATAAACATACAAACTATGATTCTAAAAAAAACAAAAAAAATAAGTATTATATATAATAACTAGGTATATACTATGCTATAAATATTTGCGCGTGTGTGCAATGCAGGGAAAAGAAATATGCATATGGTTTCTGTTTCAAGATTTAACAGTTTGCAAAGCTTTTGTAATAAAAAAAAATCGAAATTAAATTCATATTATGAATGTTAAACAAGCATGGGTCAAACTAGGAAGTTACTCACATCATTGTAGCACTGGTTTAATTTTCTGTGTTTGATAAATTTGCAGGTTTGTCTTTAATTATAATACATGACTATTATACAGTCGTATGAAAAAGTTTGGGCACCCCTGATCATTTTCATGATTTTTCTTTATAAATGATTGGTTGTCCAGCTCAGCAATTTCAGGTAAATATATCATATAGCAGATGAACACCGTGATATTTGAGAAGTGAAATTAAGTTTATTTAGGTTTTACAGAAAGTGTGCAGTAATTATTCAAACAAAATTAGGCAGGTGTTAAATTTGGGCACCCTTGTCATTTGAATACCTTTTAGCACTAATTATTGGAACACAAAATTTGTTTTTGTAAGCTCATTGAACCCTTGATCTACATACACAAGGTGAATCCAAACTATGAGAAAGTGTTAAGGTGGCCAATTGGAAGTTTTTCTCCTCTTTGCATCTTCTCTGAAGAGTGGGCAAAGTGGCATGGGAGCCTCAAAACAACTCTCAAATGGCCTGAAAAACAAAGGTTGTTCAACATCATGGTTCAGGGAAAGGGAAAAGCTCTCTCAGAGATTTCAGCTGTCACGTTCCACTGTGAGGAACATAGTGAGGCAATGGGAAGACCACAGGCACAGTTCTAGTTAGGGAACTCCCGGAAGTGGCAGGACCAAGAAAAATCTCTCAGATAGGCAGAGGCGAAGGATGGTGAGAACAGTCATAGTCAAGCCACAGGACCACCTCCAAAGACCTACAACCCTCATCCTGCCTGCAGATGGTGTCACTGTTCATCGTTCAACTATACAGCGCACTTTGCACAAGGAGAGGCTGTATGGGAGAGTAATGCAGAAGAAGCATTTTCTGCAGACACGCCACAAAACAGAGTAACTTGAGGTGTGCTACAGCACATTTGGACAATCCAGCTTCATTTTGGAATAAAGTGCTGTGTTACTGATGAAAAACTACAATTGAGTTATTTGGGACATAACAAGGAGCGGAAAAAGAACACAGCATCCCAAGCCAAAACACTTGCTACCCACAGTAAAATTTTTTGGTGGCGGTTTCCATCATGCTGTGGGGGACTGTGTGGCCAGTTGCAGGTACTAGGAATCTTGTTAAAGTTGAGGGTCGCATGGATTCCAGTTAATATCTCCAGATTCTTGAGAACAATGTTCAAGAATCAGTGACAAAGTTGCAAAACCCGAGGCCAACGACCCCAAACCCTGCTCAAAATCTACTAAGGCATTTCATGCAGAGGAACCAGTACAAACGTTCTGGAATGGCCATCTCAGTCCCCAGACATGAATATTACTGAAAATGTGGGCTGTCCATGCTCGGAAACCATCAAACCTGACTGAAACTGGAGATGTTTCTAAAGAAGAAATGGTCCAAAGCACCTTCAACCAGAATCCAGACTGGAAGCTGTAGGAAGCGTTTAGCGGCTATTATTTCTACAAAAGGGAGGATCTACTAAATATTGATGTCATTTTTCTTGTTGGGGTGCCCAAATTTATGGCACCTGCCCTAATTTTTGTTTGGAATAATTACTGCACACTTTCTGTAAAAATCCTATAAAACTTCATTTCACTTCTCAAATATCACTGTGTTCATCTGCTATATGATATATTTAACTCAAGTTGCTGATCTGAACAACCAATTATTTATAAACTAAAATTATGAAAATTATCAGGGGTGCCCAAACTTTTTCATACGACTGTACAAGTTCAGTGGCACCTCGGTTCTCGACCACCACAGAACTCGTCAGATTCGGTTTTCAACCCATTTTGACTAGAAAAATTTGTCTCGTTTCTCATCGTTTGCTCGGTAACTTGCTTAAGCTTGTATGAGTCGAGCCGTGCGATTCATTTCAGCTGAAACTCAATTCACGATACATGATTCATAATTCACCATTCAGTACGCAACGATTCAGTGATTCAGCTTCACTTTAGCTCCCCTCAGATGAAGATGTCCGTTTATCGTGTTTTTCTTTTTTTTACATCTACAGTACTGTATTCTTAGTGCAAGTAATTTTGGGTCCTAACAAGGCTATTTATAACAGGCAACCAAAAGGAAATCCTCCAGAACACAGGCTACTAGCACCTGTGAGGTACCACTATACTCTGTTAAACAGAACAGCATATGTTGTGTTTTGCACGCTGGTAACTGGCATGTGCTGATTTGGTGAGTATAATGATCACCAGCATGGATGCTATGATAGTGAGTCACCAACATGGGATGCTGATTTGGTGAGTATATGGTAACCAGCATACAAAACAAAATTTTACATAGGTAACTTAAAGGTACCATATACAGTATCTATACTGGACATTTTACCGTGTAGTTATGGGAAAACAATTATTCTCAGATCTAATGTTACTGACTTGTATGCATTTTGTTGTTACTTTATTTATTGCTATTATTGTTCTATTACTTATCACTTAATTCAGCTATCATTAAGAAAACCATGAATAAATGTCAGCATTTAAGAGTAAGATTGTATCAGTGAGCTGATATATTAAGGCAAGACTTTAGTGTTAAACATGTTGACCTGCAATGACAAGTTAATCTGTTTGTTAAAAAGCAGGTTAAAAAGCCTCAGCATTCATTTTTGCTCTTAGGAGGATCTCGCTCTGTTGTTAAGATCAAAGCTTCATTATTAAGCCTCTGCTAAAACCTGCCAGGAGCTATGATGCATTAGATGTGTGAGGATGTGTATAATCGTGACCTGAATAACTGATTATGAACCATCTGCACAATATGATGGATTCATTTGGTTTGTGGTGTCTTTGGGGTCAGGCTGCGGGAGCTGGGAAAGCTTAGCAGCTAATCATTCATAAAATAGTATAGATTGTTGGTGATTACCCTGCTCAAATAAACCTACTAACCTGATACTTAGCTAGGAATAAGCATAAGCAAAAAGCTTCAAGGCTGGAGTTGGACATCCCTGATTGATATTATTTAAAGTGTCTAATGTATATAAGATATACTAACTTTTATAGGTTAATTATGTTATTAAAAATGTAAAAAAAAAACAGCTCAGAGGACAGGGTTTTGGTTTGCTTGATGGTTGTGAATCCAAACCACTGCACTGCCAACCTTCCACTGTTGGGCCCTTCAGCAATGCCCTTATCCCTTAACTCAGTGGGTCCTAAGGTTATTTGTCACTTTATTTTTTGTTCAATAAGAAGTTGTGGGTTTGTCTGAGTTACAATGGTTACAATTCCAGTGGATTTTAGAAACAAAATACCGTATTTTTCGGACCATAAGGAGCACTTAAAATCCTTTAATTTTCTCAAAAATCGACAGTGCGCCTTAAAATGCGGTGCGTCTAATGTATGAATTAATTCTGGTTGAGTCTTCTGACCTAGAACCGATTGTAGATGGTACACGGCGCTCATAAATCTGTCAAAATGTTTTAGCACGGCCTTGGTAGGTTACGAAGCTTACGGCAACAGTAGTGCGCAGCATAGCGGAGTAATACGGTATGTGCTTCAGCATTAGGGTACCTGCATTCATTCATTCATTTTCGAAGCGGATTTCAAACTCAACGCTATCAGTCACGCAGTACAACATGGACATAGAGCAGCTGCCAGAGAATTCAACGTTAACGAATCAATGGTACGGAAGTGGAGGAAGCAAGAAGACGCCCTGTGCCAGGTAAAGACCAAACTGAGCTTCCGAAGGAACTTAAGAGTTTTGTTGCATTTAATGCCCCTTATAACCCGGTGCGCTTTATGTGTGAAAGTAGATCCGTTAGCAGCCGATCGTTGATATTGCACCTTATAACCCTGTGCGCTTTATAGCTCGGAAAATACGGTATGTGTGTCTCAGAGTTCAGGGGCAAGCTAAAAACATCCTTATCTACAAAGGAGGGGAAGTTTGGGAACCGCTGCCTTAACTGCTCCAATAAATTGTAAATCACTCTGGATAAGCGTGTCTGCTAAATACTTTAAATTTACCTAGCTAGTCAGCGACACACTTTATTTATTTGATTATATGATTAGACAACCCCAAATTTTAATATAGCCTAATACACTAATAGATGCCATCAAATTAGTGATTCTATCTTTGATTTCCCAGTGTGTTAGTGAAACTTAACCAAAATCAGCCCAGCAATAGTTGTAGCTTTTTGTATGAGCCAACAATGTGTATTGTAAACCAGTGAGTTTAACATATACTTTATATATCAAGTATATGTAGCAGCCGATCCATAGTTTGTTTGTTAGTTTTCGTGACAGACACAAGGTTATATCCGGTACCAGTTCCAGCCCCACACATGATGTTCATCCGCTGCAGCTTCACTCAAGCTGCTTCCGTCATCAGCTCCAGCCCCATCATACCCGGGTCACTTAATGCCGATGTGCATACTTCACATTTTATTTGAACTATGACTCCATGACTGTAGTTTCATTCTTAGATATATCATCTACGCCGCCCAAGGAGGTTGGGTCCCTTTTTGAGTCTTGGTCCTCCCAAGGTTTCTTCCTCATAAGGGAGTTTTTCCTTGCTACTGTCGCCTTAGGCTTGCTCAATTCGGTATTGGACGTAAATATTAGGAGATAATCTAAACTTGTAAAGTTGCTTTGAGACAATACTCCATTTTAAAAGGCGCTATATAAATAGATCTGACTTGACTTGACTTGTTATATCAACACACTAATCATGGGCCAGTTTAGAGTCACCTAAGGCATGTCTTTGGAGGAAACCGAGGCATCTGGAGTCAACCCACACAAACACAGAAAGGACATGCAAACTCAACACAGGAGAAGTATGGGGTCAAAGCTGTGAGGTGACTGGACTAACCACTGCACCATCGTGCCACCCTCCAGACCATCATAAAACAGGGGCTATCTATATGATTGCATGATGTATCATTTTATGATATTATACATTTTTTATATATGAAAGATTACAGGTTCTCTGGTTTATCATTTGATTACATTTCTAAAGTTATCAGTTTTGGTACATAGAATATGCTACCTGTTCTACGTGCTGTTTAGAGATAATACATATTACAATGTCAAAATTTAGAAATCAGCTAGTTCAGAATGCTGTATGAAAGACAAATCACACTACAGAAGTCAGAATAAGTTTATAATATCTATCTGTCAAGTTTCACACTGACTACAAAGTCCTACTTATGATGTATACAGCCTTAAAGGCTTTAGCTGCAGCATATAGAACTGATATAATAAATCAGTATAATCCCTTCCAAGCTCTTCTGTTAATCTCTAGGAACACTGGCAGCGTGTGTTGATTCCTAAATCACCCTCTTCATTTTGAAATAGCGTTCTAGTGTTCTCCTGAGATATCACTATAGGGGGATTCAAAACTAACTTGTCTAACTTGGGGCTTTTTGTAGTTATTAGGTCTTGGATCTCATTAAAATGTCATTTAAAATGTTTAATAATTACTATAGAAAAGTTAAGTATTGCCAATAGAGATTTGCAGTGAATCACTTTATTCTTTTGGTCCGTGTGTGCAGTCTGGTTGAGGGGGGAGCTTTTCTTAGATATTTAGATAGAGCTACATATCATAAAGTTTGTGAGTTCATATACTGGTTCTGTCAAGCTTCCACTGCTGGGGACTTGAGAACCCTTTAAGTAACAAGCTCAGTTATAAGTCATACTAAATAAGGGGGTTTGCTAAATGATATAAATGTAATTAAGAACAGAATCAGCTTTACTTGCCAATTATGTTTACACATACAAGGAATTTGTTTCCGGCTGTTGGTATCTCTCTACAATGTACAGCACTAATTACGTCTGCTTAAAATTTACAGATAAACAAAAAAAGAAAAATAGCATAAAAACAGAGATAATACATAAAGTTCAAGTGTGACATGAAAATGAAAGTTATGAGTGTCCATATAAAATGTGTTACCAACTATGTACAGTGATAGCTGTTTTAAACAATACAGACAACAGTACATGTGTGTGTGTGTGTGTGTGTGTGTGTGTGTACAAGTGAGTTATTTATTAATGTGTTGGAATGTGGAAAGTAAGGTTAGTAAGGTAATTGTAACCAATGGCATGATTATAATAAAGATTAATCAACACAATTGCAAATAGTTCTTAGAAATAGCACATTGTTTGATTCCTTGATTGATAAAATGTCTGTGTTATTTTCTTGACACTTTTCTGACATTGGTATAATTATTCTGTCTTTGCCTTCCATTGTGTCCTTTCAGGAAAGTGTAAATGGTTGAATGGTGAGGTCTTGCTAAGTGTTGTACTTTTTCGAAATCCATGGAGTGTGAAAGCAGTCCTTTCATGATGGAAAGAATGAAATCAGAAATATGCTCTCCAGAAAGTAAAGGGATTGAAATGAAAAAAGCACATTCATAAGTTAGCCTATAGAATGGCATGCTAAGAGCGACTGACAGCAATTGCACATTGTTCCTGTTAGAAATGTATCCAAAATAATTTCAAGCTTACATTTTTAATAGGATGCATCAAAAAACAGTCTACAGTTTGTAGATTATTATGGCAAAAAAAAGTTTTCAAAAACAAAAACTACATTAGAGGATAAACAAACTTCTTTGTCACACAGAAAACAGCTTTTTCTTTGCCAGACTTTAGTGCCTGATGGGTTTGGGTGTATTTGTTGGCGTTCGATACCTGCATCGGTTGAGTACCAAAAAATTGGCCTGTCAGTTGCACACAGTCTTATCTCAGGCTTTTCAATCATGACTGGTTGAAACACTGGGCACGTAGTTGCTTTTCAAATAAAAGCACATAGTTTCTTACTGATACACACTCTCTCCCGTACAGCCAGTACTTAAAAAAATATTTTTCTCTTGGTTGTATACATATTATTTAACTCCCAGAGCTCTTCTGAGTTTTTGTACTTTCTTCTAAAGATGCCCATGATTTAATGGATTAATGGATGAGCTAACCATCCTAAATATGATATTAAAGGCACACTTCATCAGTATGCTGATTTTGGTCAGGTCATTATATTTTTGTAAATCACTGCAAGGCAACAAGAACATGCACAGCTACAGATGTATAACAGAACTTTTTTTTTTCTTTATCAGAACTACAGCTCATTTTTGACAGTGCCGAAACTAGATAACAAAATCTATTTCACTTGTGCATTGGTTCCTGTATAACAGCATGTTAAATTGGCATATTAAAAGGAAGCCACGAATGAACAAAAGTATGAATACAATGTAACTTATACTTTAAATACAGAAAACAATCCACATCATATATAAAAGACTTCTCCAGGTGTGTGTGTGTGTAATGATGAATGAAATAACAGAAAGCTGCAGCCACACATGCATTTTGTAAGAAAATGTGGCAAGTGAAATACTCTCACTTTATTCGTTTATTATATACACCCACTGAACTACTCATTAATGCAGATATATAGTCAGATAGGCAGATATCTATACTGGGTGCCACTAATGTCAGCTATTGTCAGGACAGGCGACTGAGGCTACAATTCACATGGGCTTACCAAAATGGGACAGTAGAAGATTGGATTGCCTGAGCTAATGAGTCTTTCTACTTCTGCTGTGACATTTAGGTGTAAACAAAATGAAAGCATGGAGCCATCCTGCCTTATATCAATAGTTCAGGATGGTGTCTTGATGTGGGGTTTATTTTCTTGGCACTCTTTGGCCCCTTAATACTGATTGAGCATTGTTTAAAGTCCACAGCCTACCTAAGTATTGTACTATATAATAATAGTGTACCATCATTTGATGACTACTTCTAACAGGATAATGTCACCAAGTTCAGATCATCTCAAACTGGTTTCATGAACATGACAATGAGTTCATTGTACTCAAATGGTCTGCACAGTCACCAGATCTCAATCCAATAGAGAACCTTTGGGATGGGGTGAAACAGGAGATTCGCATCATGGATGTGCAGCCGACAAATCTGCAGAAGCTTTGTGATGATACCATGTCAGTATGGACCAAAATCTATGAGGAATGTTCCCAGCACTTTCTTGAATCTGTCCTCTGGAATTAAGGCAATTCTGAAAGCAAAAGGGAGTGCAACCCAGTACTAGTAGGTTAAAGTGTCCGGTAAGTGTAATTCGTAATTCAATAAAGATTTTGCTTATGAACACTTGTAGGTAGATTTTATGGATCTCATCATTAATTCGTTCCAGGAGGATTGTTGAGAACTAAAAATGACAAGTACTGAACAAGTTTTTCACATAAGGAATAATGTAAATTGAATTAATCTGTCTCAGAACCCCAGACAATTCACACTGTATAAGGCATTATATGCATTAATGGAGTTCAGGTGCTCCCTGATTTATGATGGGGATATGTTCCAACAAATTGCTCATAAGTTAAATCTATTATGAACCGAGGAGTTTAACGAGTGTTTGGTAGAGCGGTCTATACTGTATCATAACTTATGATAAGTAATGATGAAAAAGTTAATGTTTAAAACACACATTAACCTACAGTTAACACAAAGCTTATACAAGTATTGAAAAATCTCTCTCTTTCGATGAACTCATAGCTGCTAAGCTAACTACAGCCTGTTTGCTTTCAATTTGCTTTCAGTTGCCTGTAATTCCTAATCTTTTTAGGACCCATGGGGACTTATTTGCACTGAGAATACTGTACTGTAGATGTAAAAAATAAAGAAAAACACGATAAACACAGCAGAGCAAAGGCTGAACAACACACTGAGCAAGGACTATTGAGAACCTGAATCACTGTGTACTGAATCTTGAATCAGGAATTCTGAATCAAGTTTCTGCTGAGACTAGTCGGGCATCTGTACTCATAAATTTAAGCAAGTGCACCAAGTACTGAGCAAACGTCGAGAATCAATATTATTTTTTCTAGATAAAATGCTTCGAGAACTGAATTTGATGAGCTACGAAGTGTTTGAGAACAGAGGTACCACTGTACAACCTATTTTCTGATTTCACATCAGGTTTTAACTAATAATTTCAAACTGTTGTGGTCAGACCAAGCATCCCTGGGCAAGCATGCAGAAGAGGTGCTATGCAAATGTCTTAGGCATGCCTGACCATGCTTAATCAGGTTAGATGCTGAGAAACAGGCTATAAAAGCTGCTCATATTTACAGATGCTGTTTAGATGCATGCTGACATATATGTTCTTCATGCAATATCATAGTGAGTGTACTTGACAGTAGGAATTACTGTCTTCAGGAATATTTAATACAGCATGTAGGTTTCATTCAAGTCACAACAAATGCAAAACATTCAGTTACATCAGTGGTGAATATACACATAACGCTCAAAGACGTACCATGAGTGCAGCTCTACTTCAGATGTAAACTGGTGACCAAAACAAACTCTGGGCTCATCACCTTTGTTGTAGAACACATGCATGTCATTCTGTGAGCTTGTACCTAGATTCTCTACTTAAAGTAAGGAATCTGTTGAATATATACTTCAACCCGCCTTCTCCCATGAGACCAGTGCCACATGGTAACCAGTTTCCCAGTACCAAAGCCACTAGAGACATGTAGCCTAGATAAGGAAAATGAAGATTCCTCAACCCATGACCCCAATGTGGAAAACGACATTGATCAAGACATTCTATGCTTTAAACCTGGTCATTTTCATCTGATAACACAGTGAGGAACATGGTGAAAGGTTTTCCCAGGACATTGCAAGCATGAAAAAAGCAGTATAACCAGAATTGGAATCCATCAGTGCTGGCCGACAGTTGTTGATCACTGACACGAGAGGCACTAGAAGTTAAGTGCAACAAAAATCATCTGCAAAATATTTTAAGAACTGACACAATGCATCAGTATTTTTAGTGGTGCTTGAAAGTTTGTGAACTTATAAAGTTATTTAAATATAGAATTTTCTATATTTCTGCATAAATATGACCTAAAATATCATCAGATTTTTACACAAGTCGCAAAAGAAGATAAAGAGAACCCAGTTAAACAAATGAGACGAAAATATTATACTTGGTCATTTATTTATTGAGAAAAATGATCTACTATTAAATATTAGTGAGTGGCAAAAGTATGTGAACCTCTAGGATTAGCAGTTAATTTGAAAGTGAAATTAGAGTCAGGTGTTTTCAGTCAATGGGATGACAATCAGGTGTGAGTGGGCACCCTGTTTTATTTAAAGAACAGGGATCTATCAAAGTCTGCTCTTCATAACACATGTTTGTGGAAGTGTATCATGTCACGAACAAAACAGATTTCTGAGGACCTCAGAAAAAGAGTTGTTGATGCTCATCAGGCTGGAAAAGGTTACAAAACCATCTCTAAAGAGTTTGGACTCCACCAGTCCACAGTCAGACAGATTGTGTACAAATGGAGAGAATTCAACACCATTGTTACCCTCCCCAGGAGTGGTTGACCACCAAAGGGCTGTGATAGCGGTTAAGGTACTGGACTATGGACCAGAAGGTCCAGACCTTAATCCAATCGAAATGACCTGAAGTGAGCAGTTAATGTGAGGAAACCCACCAACATCCCAGAGCTGAAGCTGTTCTGTACGGAGGAATGGGCTAAAATTCCTCCAAGCCGGTGTGCAGGACTGATCAACAGTTACAGGAAACGTTTAGTTACAGTTATTGCTGCACAGGGGGGTCACACCAGATACTGAAAGCAAAGGCTCACATAATTTTGCCACTCACTAATATGTAATATTGGATCATTTTCCTCAATAAATAAATGTCCAAGTATAATATTTTTGTCTCATTTGTTTAACTGGGTTCTCTTTATCTACTTTTCGGACTTGTGTGAAAATCTGATGATGTTTTAGGTCATATTTATGCAGAAATATAGAAAATTCTAAAGGGTTCACAAACTTTCAAGCACCATTGTATGTGATTAAACGTAATGTGATTTAATGCAATTCAATTCACTACAATTATTTGAACGTTTGAACGCACATTATTAACTGATAATGGCACTCTGACCAATGCTCCATAAGCATTATGCCACAGCACACACAAGTAACCTAGCAAAGACGCCCGTGCCCGCCCTAAAAAGCAGCCAACTTATAATGACATAAGATTTGGAATGGCTGGAAAAGCGAAACAAAGTCACTACTTTAAATCAAACGTCCTGAGCTCTTAATGGATTCACAGCTCGACTGAAGAGCAACGACACTGAAGATCAGTTTTATTACCATCAACAAAAATGAACTGAATCATCCTCATCACTCACAAAGACATCGTTTGATGGTGTTAAACTTTTTCATTAAACACCATCCGTGTCCGATCGGACGTTCACTCATCTGACAGGTATGCTAGGCTATCTGTTAAGTCCAGCTCTTAACCCAGTAAAAGCTGCTGATGCTCTATAACTCTGCTGCAGTTGTAGGCACGAGGCCACAGGTTGCGTGCCGAAGATCGGTACACCTGTGCCTATATCTCACATTAAAGCACTCCCTCTCATGTATTAGTGCTTACGTATGCAGTCAGGTGCAACTTCTATTTATTATTTTTCTTTGTTCTTTTACCGCTTTGTTTGGCACTCTTCTGATAGCGAATGAGTGATGGCGCACTTTGGGCCACACTTTTCCCTTGGCCCACATACTGGAATGTGGAATGACTGCAATGACTAAACCGAATCTCTCTGCCAGTACACAGCCAGAACTGCACCGGCAGCCAGAGCGGTCGGGCCACATTTGGCTAACTATGGTAGTTGTATCCCAGAGTCTGAATGCCATGATGAACTTTATTGCGGCTGGCAACAGTTGGGCCAAATTTGCTTAACAATGCACTTGTTGTTGCCATAACTGAGCCATATTTGGTAGAGAACTGTCTGCAATTTGGGTCTGACAGGTTGGCAAGCAATGCACATTCTCAGTTTATATCTTTTTGATGAAATAAGTGGATCTATCTACTATTGCCGTCTTTATTTTCTTTTGTAGTTGGTTCTTTTTCATCTAAGTGAACTTTACTCATTAAATTCATTTGGTAGGACTGATTTTTTACAGGTGTTCATAAAACTAGATTAGGTTTGGTGTGAAGGGTGGTCATACCAATTGAGAACAAAGTACACTTAGAAAAAATGGCACTTCACTTGAAAGGAAAATAATTTGCCTACAGTTGTGGGTAATTTTTCATCTGTGTCCACCTAAAGGTAGATACTTTAACCTTGCCATGGATATGTCAGACTTTAGCAAACAAGAGCGCAAGCTGTTGTCTCTTTTTCTTCAGTGTAAAATGGGTAGCAGTCACGCGTTATGCTTGTTGCATACAATTAACACATGACCATCCTGATTCATTAGGTGAATAATTTATTATGATCAAGTATTTTGCATTCTTGATGTAAGAAACAAAAAATTTGCAATACACTCAATAGCCAAGTAGCCAAACCACAAACGGTATCCAAAGACATGGGTCTTATTATGGAATTGTCTCCATTTGCTACAACAGTCTTCACAACTCTGAGAAAGCCTCTCTCGTTCCACATTTTGGAACATGACTGTGGTTGGGTACTGATATCGGGCAGTAAGAAGTGTCTCACGGTTGCCATTCCAGTCCACCTCAAAGATGTCAGATCAGGGCTCTGTGCAAGTGAAACAAGTTCTCTATCAAAGTTGGCAAACATTTCTTTATGGGCTTAAGAAGGGGAGGGCAACTGACTTGTCAGCGAGGTGGAAACCTATGAAAGTATCACAGTGCGAATCAGGGAGGTGTTTATTAAACCCCATTCTACTGCTACTATGTGTCCATGCCTGTATGCTTCAAATTATGAATCAATTAGCAGTATCAAAGATTACTAATAAGACAGTGTATCTACATACTTTTAGTGATATAGTGTATGTAACATATTTGTAATGTTTAGTCTCACCATGTCTGGTGTAAACAAAACAAACAAAAAAGGCAATTATCTGGAGTTTACATCAGTGCTTCCAAAATTTGGGGGGCAGGCCCCCTGTGGGGAGCGCAGTAAGGTGAATTACTGCTGTTACACAGTACAAATGTAAGATACATAATGCATTTCACTTCTGATAATTCCCTTGCAAAGGTGATTTGTCATTTTATTTCATTCACTCATTCACTTTCCTATCCGCTTAATTCTGGACATGGTTGCGAGAGAGCTGGTGCCTAGCCAGCGGCAAGAACAACCCTAGACAGGGTGCCCATACACCATAGGGCACATACACTCACAGACATACTCGGGTTACTTTAGAGACACCAATTAACCTAACATGCATGTCTTTAGACTGTGGGAGGAAAACCGTGTACCCAGAGTAAACCCACACAGACAATGGGAGGACATGCAGACGCCACACAGACAGGACCCAGATTGAACCCAGACCTGGGATTGAACCCAGGATCTGCTCGCTATGAGGTGACAGTTATACCCACCGAGCCACCATGCCACCAGTCACTTTATTTTGTTTTCAATAATGTGTACATGTGTGGCAGAGTGGGGGGGTGTTTTGAAAACATCCTTATCTACAAAAGAAGGGTGCTGCAGGTAAAGTCTTCATAGCACTGGTTTACACAAAGGTACACAGGTATACCTACAGGCTGTATCTATAAGCAGACATCAGTCTGTCTCTGCTTTAAAGAATACTGCTCTTGGCAGATTGAATCATTCAATAAAGCTACTACAGAGTCAATAAATACCTACACAAAAGGGTATGCTGTATTCCCTTAGAAGTGGAACTAAAGGAAATGCTGTATTCCCTTAGAACTTGCAAAGCTAAATAGGCGTGGCAATTTTGAGAACCTTTATAAAAAGGCATTCTAAAACAGGATTTATTTTGACACTAACATGAATTAGGCCTATCTAGGATGTTTCTGAGGACTGTCTGTGATTGGAGAATCTCCCTTCTACAGCGGTGTGCTGTTGCATCGTTCCAACCCCCTTAGTTTAAACACTCGGGGCTCTGGTGACAGCTCATTCTGAATGAACATTGCAGGATTGACGTAGCCATGGTGAGCTTTACACTGAGACGCCACTGACTCTGGCATAATGTTAGTAAAATTAGGATTGGCAGCAGCCTCTGGATCAGCAGTGGTAGTGTCAGTGCTGCGGCAGACATCTGTAGCTTTGCTGATGAGTTTGTCCAAGGGTTTGAGCGAGTGCATCCAGAGAGGCAGAAAGTCCCAGTTTCTGAGGCAGTGGGGCAGGTGGGCAGGGCTATGAGACTGCAGCATGTTCACCAGCACGATAAAGGTGGCAACCCCGGCAAAAGGCGCACCCACGCCTAACATGGCATGCCAGCCAGCCAGTGAGAGTCCAAAGACGAGCAAGGGCAGCAGGAGGAAGCAGAGTAGCAGGTAGAGCACAGCAAACCAGCGGTACTTAGCTGTGCGCTCACCCAACGCCGCCGCCATGCGGATGGGCAAGCGGGTGAATGGCAGCGGATAATACAGCAAGATCCCAAAAATGTTGAAGAAGAGGTGGCACAATGCAATCTGTGGGCAAAAGGGAGGGAACAAATTTAAGAATACCATACCTTATTAACTCACAAGAAAGGGTAGACATGATAGCCGCTTTTACCCTGCACTTTTTTTTACCCAGCCGATGTAATTTTAGCTTTCATGAGACAACACTGCAATTTATGCCACATTGTTTGTGACAGTGAAGTTACAAAAACTGATGACTCATTTGTATTTTACACTCTCTCCTTTCTGTCTCTCTCTGCTCCCACTAAAAATGCTTTAGATAAGAAGTACACACATTATCCTCCATTTCGCTGTCTAGCAATCACAAACAACCATGCCTCTGTCTCGCCATCCTCAGCTCTCCACATGCATAGGTCACTCTTCCTTACAGCTAGGTTGTATTTCTAATTTCCAGTCTCTGCGTACTGTTCTCTCTTCTGTCTGTCCATGGCTTGTCAGTTATGAAACTGATACATACATATATGTTGTTCAATCTAATTGGAGCACCAATAAGGGGTAGTATTAAAGAGTACAGCTAAGGACTTTATAGCCTGCTCAGAAATATTTGACAAAAACCCTGACCCCCATAACATAGAATAGGTTGTTTATGATCACATCAACAATTCAGAATGCCAATTCCTTGCCTAAACAAGTTACCAAAAGTATGTATCAGTACTTCACTCAGTAGTAGAATCGCAATTACATTTATGTATGTAACCCTTCAGTTCCACTACTTCATGCTCCTTACTGCTAGGAAGTGATATTACTGAATGGAGGCTACATTTTACATTTGTCACAAAAAGGTTACTAGGCATATCTACAGAAGCCCTGGAGTGCAGAATAACTGAACAAAAAGAAAACACAAATGCAAGTTCAAAAACACATCGGCAAATCCAGGCAACACATCAGCAAATTCAGAAACAACAGCAAATCAGAAAACACAATAACATTAAGGGTGGCTGAAGTTGAAAATATAAGTATATATTTACTGATTCCATTAATCTGAACAGGACTATGAATGATGAACACATCTTCTGATGTACTTATTAGTGTATGTTTTCATTATTTTCAGTATAAGATTTTACATTAAATATGATTTCATATAGTGGTCAACTGATATGGGATTTTGAATGGCCAATGCCGATATTTAGTGAACAGGGTGACTGATGGCCGATATATAATGCCAAAATCACTTTATTTTTTGCAAATGATAAAACTACTAATAATAAATGAGACACCAAATTGAATTAAACTTAAAGGAACATTTATTTTACTTATAAATGTCTCTGTTTGCACTCTTTTTATAAATAATAATAATAATAATAATAATAATAATAATAATATTAATAATATGCACATGGTATCAACCTGTTCTTGTTTTTAATTCCAGTTCTAGTTAAAAGTATAATGCTGCAAACGAAGTTTTAATCTTCTCATAAATGGCCCCGCCCTCACTTCAATATCTGTTTGTTTTTAGTCACTCAGTAGTCCCAGTTTATGGCCTGCAAGTTCTCATGCAGGACAAAAAGTTTCCAAATATTTTTGAATAATGGATATATTAAGTGCAGACAACTGCCAATGTCGATCATTTCAAAATGGCATTAATCACCCCGATTAATCGGTTGGCCAATTATCACTAATCTCATATTTACACAGCATGAGTATGGGTATGTGAACCCTAAAAACACTCTTCAAAGAAGTTAGTGTTGTGCTGAATTCCAACACCCTGGCATAATCTGAACTCCCACGCCTCAATGATGCAAATGATTCTCACAGTAGGCATTGTCAGTACTGCACATCAGCTAAGTTGTTGTTCTCATCGTAAATTATTAATTGTCCTTCATTTATTTAAACAGCAAATACCACCTCAGGCTAATGGGAAACTTAGGTCATGAAATTTGACTGCATATGAGTGTATCTTCAACAGATAAAAGGGAAGATAAAAGGAGAGGATAATTTCAGTAGTTTACTCCCACTTTTATCTTCTTCTCTGCTGAAAATACATACACATGCATTTCGAGGTACAATATACAAGCAAGGTCATGTCTCCAAAACAATTGTAAGATACACTGCCTGGCCAAAAACCAGGTCACACACTCTAATATTTCTTTGGACCGCCTTTAGCTTTGAGTATGGCACACAATCGCTGTGGCATCGTTTCCACAAGCTTCTGCAATGTCAAAACATTTATTTCTGTCCAGAGTTGCATTAATTTTTCCCCAATATCTTGTATTGATGATGGGAGATCTGGACCACTGCACAAAGTCCTCTCCAACACATCCCAAAGATTCTCAATGGGGTTCAGGTCTGGACCCTGTTTGACCCTTCTGAAACAGATGAACATCTTTTCCACGACCACAGGATGTGTCTTTTGACGTGGTTGTTGAACAAATGAGTAGCTGCTCACTGCATCACTCAGGGTTAAATAACTTGTTGCCAGCTAAAACATAATAACCAATGCAGTTATTATCCGATGGGAGGCTCTTACCTACATGTATTTGCTTAGTTAAATCCAGGTGGTGACCTTTTTTGGCCAGGCAGTGTACATTAAGAACCAGCATCAAAGAAATGAAGCTACAGTCTTACGCAGGATACAACATACAGACCAGGAAATATCAAAACAAACCTTGATATATACTATATTAAAGACAAAAGGCAGGGTATCATTTCACCAGTAACATGTTGATATGCCAGACTTCCAAATTAAATCTGGGGCACTTTAAATGAAACATATTCAGTTTAAAAATGTATTAGTCTCTGGTGGGAATTCATCTACTTTTGTTTGGCATGTCAGACAAATTATGGATGATTAGGATAATTACAGTTTTTTACAGTCGCCAACATCCTTTTGTCTAATCTGCAATCAGATTTTCAAAACTCTAAACACAATCAGCACACCTTCCATCTGTTGTGTACTGTGCCATTAACGCAAGCAGTTTTCACAGAGCATGCAGTCAATTAACATGTTTCTAAAACGCTTAAATGTTCTGTACATACAAGCTATCCTCATTTTTCTCGTTTCAGCTACAAATCCTTGCACATGGCACAGCAGAAATGTAATGTTAACCTTAAATATAGTAAAGAAAAAACAGCAGCTGAAAAGCTACACTGAAAAGCTGATAAGCATTTTTGAATGAACAGATCATTGACACACTGTTAAATATGATGCAAGTAGGCCAACCACAGCTGAATCCAATCTCAATCAGAGACATACCCAGGTATTTCCACATACAGTCGTATGAAACAGTTTGGGCACCAATGATAATTTTCATGATTATAGTTTATAAATCATTGGTTGTTCAGATCAGCAACTTGAGTTAAAAATATCATATAGCAGATGAACACAGTGATATTTGAGAAGTGAAATGAAGTTTATAGGATTTACAGAAAGTGTGCAGTAATTATTCAAACAACAATAGGAAGGTGTTATAAATTTGGGCACCCCAACAGGAAAAATGATCAATATTTTGTAGATCCTCCTTTTGTAGAAATAACAGCCGCTAAACGCTTCCTACAGCTTCCAGTCTGGATTCTGGTTGAAGGTGCTTTGGACCATTCTTCTTTAGAAACATCTCCAGTTCAGTCAGGTTTGATGGTTTCCGAGCATGGACAGCTCACATTTGTCTAGGGACTGAGATGGCCATTCCAGAATGTTGTACTGGTTCCTCTGCATGAATGCCTTAGTAGATTTTGAGCAGGGTTTTGGGTCGTTGGCCTCGGTGCAACTTTGTCACTGATTCTTGAACATTGTTCTCAAGAATCTGGAGATATTAACTGGAATATGCGATCCTCAACTTTAACAAGATTCCTAGTACCTGCACTGGCCACACAGTCCCGCAGCCTGATGGAACCGCTACCAAATTTTACTGTGGGTAGCAAATGTTTGTCTTGGGATGTGTGCCGCTCCTTGTTATGTCCAAATAACTCAATTTTAGTTTCATCAGTACACAGCACTTTATTCCAAAATGAAGCTGGATTGTCCAAATGTGCTGTAGCACACCTCAAGTGACTGTGGCGTGTCTGCAGAAAAGGCTTCTTCTGCATTACTCTCCCATACAGCCTCTCCTTGTGCAAAGTGTGCTGTATAGTTGAACGATGATTAGTGACACCATCTGCAGCAAGATGAGGTTGTAGGTCTTTGAAGGTGGTCTGTGGCTTGACTATGACTGTTCTCACCATCCTTCGCCTCTGCCTATCTGAGATTCTTCTTGGTCTGCCACTTCGGGAGTTCCTTAACTAGAACTGTGTCTGTGGTCTTCCATTGCGTCACTATGTTCCTCACAGTGGAAACTGACAGCTGAAATCTCTGAGAGAGCTTTTCCCTTTCCCTGAACCATGATGTTGAACAACCTTTGTTTTCAGGCCATTTGAAGAGTTGTTTTGAGGCTCCCATGTTGCCACTCTTCAGAGAAGATGCAAAGAGGAGAGGAAATTCCCCAATTGGCCACCTTAACACTTTCTCATAGTGGATTCACATTGGTATGTAGATCAAGGGTCAATGAGCTTACAAAAACAAATTTGTGTTCCAATAATAGTGCTAAAAGTTTCAAATGACAAGGGTGCCCAAATTATGCACCTGCCTAATTTTGTTTGAATAATTACTGCACACTTTCTGTAAACCTATAAACTTAATTTCACTTCTCAAATATCACGGTGTTCATCTGCTATATGATATATTTACCTGAAATTGCTGAGCTGGACAACCAATGATTTATAAAGAAAAATCATGAAAATTATCAGGGGTGCCCAAATTTTTCATACGACTGTACTGTAAATGATATGGACACATAAACAGGGGCTTGCCAGACTGAGTGTGGTCAGTGTGGGTTAACAAGAGCATACAGTAGTAGACAGAGTGAGAGAGAGAGAGAGAGAGAGAGAGAGAGAGAGACAGAAAGAAAATAATTTCTGGACAAATGAGAGGGAGAGATAGGGGTGAAGAGTAAGGCTGTGGGGTTGTGTTCAAAGAAGAGTAAAAGCTGTTAGCACTGATGGAATAAGAGCCACCATCATATACCATCTGATTGTCCAGATTTCTCAGCAAACTAGCAGGTAAGTAATGCATTTCTCAAGGGCTTCATCTAGCCTAACATGTATCAATAACTGCAGGTCACTAGTCCCACTACTAATACATATATTGTATTTTTGTTCCTCTACAGGATGCAACATCTTCCTCCCTCTTGGGGAAGAGGAATACTCTTCAGTGAGGACCATTGTAGACATGTAGACATGGTCATTGCTGACAATGTAGTAAAACAGAGAGAAATTCAGAACAAAATGGTGAAGGACAACCTGTTATTTCACAATGTGGGAAACATCAGTCTGATTTCCATTTAGGTTTGGATATTGTTTGCATTTTATCGATTCCGATTTTGATTTCCGTTTCTGCTTACTGATTCTGGTTCTAATCGATTCTCGATTCCAAAATGGTGAAAAAAAATGTGCCAAATGTTTATATATATTTTTTTTTTTTTTTTCAAATGTAATAATTTTTATGTTGAGTTTTTATCTATTTAAACCTGTTATACGTACAAAGCTTAATGTGGCTTAATGTACTAAAGCAGTGACCTAGGAACACCAAACATCTCTCAGTTGCTACTGGGCATAAACAGTCTCTGCTGCTGAAACGATAAACATGTGGTCCACAGGGAAAGTGTTCATTTTTACATTAAGCTTTTTACTATAAGTTTAAATGGAAAGAAAAGAGCTTTAAAAAGAAAACATAAAAAATTTTTACTTTCCCTTTGGACCGCATGTCCATAATTTCAAAGAGTACTATGACCAGTAGTAATTAAGAGAAGTTTAGTGTTCTTAGGTCATTGTTTTAGGACATTAAACCACATTAAGCTTTGTTCACTTTTAAGCATTAAACTGTCTCGGCTAATGCAGCATTTGTGGTAGCAGACCGCACTTGTTGAACACTGTACACTGCTGAAGCTCAGTATCATGCTGGTGCTTTAGATGTTTCGCCATGTTGGAGGTGTAACCTCCTTTGTAACAGATCAACTTTCCACACATATTGTATTTAGCCTTTTGTTTTATCTCAAAGTACAGCCAAACCTTTGAGTGCTTTTGAGCGTCCATCTTGCGCTAATGCCCTTGCGAAGCATATCAAAATAAAACCACGTGATGACGTACGTGATTACATGATCCACCATTCCCGGCAGATAGACACCACCTTAATACAGACGTATTTCTGCACTAATCACAGCCGTGTATATGAAGCACAAAATGTGTTAGTAGGAACCGATAAGTGGAACTGAAATTTTTTTAACAGGTACCCAGTTGGAATTCCGAATCGGAACCGGGTTTCCATACCCAACCCTACTTCCATTGCTCGGATTCTGACCAAACACAGGGGTCCAATGAAACAATTGTACACAGTTCCATTTGAAATGAACAGTACAAAGGAAGAGGTCAAGGAACTTCAGCACCAATACGGACGAGTATGGTGTCTATCCAAACACATCTGGTACGTCCTGTACTAAAGTGAGCTTTACACTATGCTACTCCAAATGTAAACATGGGTTGGAGTACATAAAACAGAACATGCTGAAAAGCATGTTCACATACTGTGTTCGATTTCTTTCATGGAGTCATGGAGCTGGAGGCTAATCAGACTCCACACAAACTCATTTATGTAGATGGGGTAGGGTTTAACCAGATCAAAAAGATGTCAGCGGGAAAGAAACATCATCGTGGAAAGGGCCACTGTTGATGTGCTAGGTCTGACAGGAGCAAATATCACAAAGTGTGCTGCAATCTCAAGTTCTGATTTGGTCCTGCAGAAATGCCAGATTGGTAACACCGAGTTCCGTCTTATGTTTTGCATGAACTTCTGGCACCCAACAACTGGCACCAGAAGCAGAAAGGGAACAGGTGGGAGAAAACATGAGGACATTTGTGATTAAATGGGACAATGTAACATTCCACCATTCACACGCCTTCCCAAACTGTTTTGGAGCGCATCCAAGAAAGGTGTCCCTGCTTCTGCTTCCCCCAGCTCGCATTTGGCCATGGGTGGATATGGCATGCCAAGTGTTTCTATCCAAGGTGCATAGCAAGGTTGGTTGTCATGTGGCCAAATGCTGAAGACTAAAACAAGACTTTGTATTTTTGCATCCTTTTTTACTGTATTTGTGTATTTAATTATTACACAATTACATTTACAGCATTTAGCAGACGCCCTTATCCAGAGCGACTTACAATTGGTACAATCTTACAATCCAAGCAATTGTGGGTTAAGGGCCTTGCTCAAGGAGCCAACAGTGGCAGCTTGGCAGAGGTGAGATTTGAACCCTGGACCTTCTGGTCCATAGTCCAGTACCTTAACCACTAGGCTACCACAGTCCCACAACTGGGACCAAAGGCCATGTATGTCACTACTGTAATAAATACTTTTTGTATGTACTATATAGTAAATATCACTCATTCACTTGTAGATAGTTATGTTACCAAATATGCACACATTTGACACTCAAGCAAAAAATGTAGTGGTTTCCAGAAACAAGACAGCGAATTGCAAACATACAATGGATGTCATAATTTCTACTGTTTACTGGAATAGCCGACACATGAAAAGTAATGCTGTCATCAACTATGTAGAGAAAGTGGGGGGTTTTGCAATTAAAAACAATGAGATCGTATTTAAATAACAAAATGTGATTGTGAGCAGAAAATTAACTATTTGGCTAATAGTGTGATGTAGCTGTGTTGCTGTATTCACAGTTTAGAAAAAGTATCAGTAAACACTTATTATCAATTACAAAAACTGTATTTGCAATATGATAAATAATTAAGGGGGATGATTGTATTATGCTGAGCAGTGTTGGAATTTGGCACAATACTGGCTTCTTTTACATATGTTTTTAGAATTTTGCATATACTTTGAATTAAAATGTAGCCAATCAGTAACCCAGCAGATGCAAGTCATTAAGTACCTACAGTGGTGTTTGAAAGTTTAAAACCCTTTAATACTTTCAATATATAAAAATATAAAATGATCCAACACTACATATAAGTGAGTTGCAAAATTATGAGAGCATTTCCTTTCAGTATCCGGCATGAATCCCTTGTGTATTTCTCTGCACAGAACAGCTTCAGCTCTGGGATGTTAGGGGTTTCCTCACATGAACTGCTTGCTTCTGGATCTTCCACAATATTGCTATTGGACTAAGATCAGGACTTTGACATGGTCATTGAAAAATATTATCTTAATTGTTCTTTACCCATTGTTTAGCAGAACAACTTTTGTACTTGTTGGATAACCCATTTTTGTCTTGAAATTCAGTTCATGGACAGATGTCCTGATATTTTCTTTTAGAATTTGCTGCTATAATTCAGAATTCATTGCTACATCAATGATGGCAAGACATCCTGGCTTAGATGTTGCAAACCCTGATATCACAACCAACATATTTCACAGATGGAATAAGGTTATTATGCTGGAATGCACTGATTTTCTTTCTCCAGATATAACACATATCATTTAAACTGAAAAGTGAAAAACAGTCCATGTGAACTTTAGCAACTGCAAATCCCAGCAATGTTCTTTTGGGAGATCTGTGCCTTTCTCACTGTTGTTAAGTGTTCGCCTGACGGTGGGCTCCTACATTAACATTAGCCAATTTGAGACCTTTCAGTCTATTACATGCCTAGTTCTTGGAGTGATCAACCTCTCCTGGTTTCCCTTTTGCACACAATCTGTCTGACTGTGAATTGGTGGAGTACAAACACTTCAGAGATGGATTTGTGGATGGAGTTCCTAAGATATCTCCTTTGCTTGTGCGGTGATACATTTCAATAAATATGTGTTGTGGAGATCAGACTTTGATAGATCAATGTTATTTAAATATAACAGGGCACCCATTCACATCTGAATGTCATTACACACTAGAAAACACTAGACTAGTTTCACATTCAAATCAACTCACAGACTGCAATATTGGATCATTTTCCTCAATAAATAAATGACTAAGTATAATATTTTATTTTTGGCTTATTTGTTTCATTTTGGTTTTTATGTTTAGGGCTCATATGAAAATCTAATGATATTTAATCAGAATTATAGAAAATTCTAAAGGGTTCACAAACTTTCAAGCACCACTTTACCTTCTCCAGTTCAGCCTTGCTTAATGTGAGTTATTGTCATTTTCCTGAATATGGTGTTTTTTATGCTGATTTTATGTTCACCCTGGTTATGCTGTTGTGTTTACTTTTTGTTCATTGATAACAGTATATCATGTTCCAGTTTTACTAAATTAAAATTTTACATTTTGTGATAACTATATTCATCAAATTGAATTATCCACAGAGAAATTATACAATGATACAGTCTTACTTAAGCAATTGTGGACTTTGGTTAAGGCCCCAGCCATGGCATCTTATCAGTGATGGTATTTGATCTCTGAATACACCAACACTAAAGTCTCACAAAAGTCCCTCCACATTCCCATTAAAATGCACTCACTGAGAATGCCATTAAAGAACACATTTCTGAAAGAGTGGATGGCAGTCCGCCTCAGAAATACTGCAGAAAGATATCTTTCAGAGAGATCTTTCTCTGCCCATTGGGTGGGCTGTGCATGTACAGAGTGACACTTGATGGAGGAGGGTGTTTCCCTTTTGTCATCTCCAATCAGCTCTTTTCCTGCAGCATGTCCCTAAAGACATCAGAGAGGTCTACTATCATTTATATTCAAACTGAATGATCATTGCTTCCAAGTCACTGTCACTTCCAGGAACTGTCTCAGAACCTTTACTGGACATTTGGCTGACCTTGCTTCAATTTCACCTTCTATAGTGATAGACTGATAATTTTGATCCTATGGTCACAAGTCACAGCATTTGACACAAAAGTATCAAATTCAATCAGTTCCTATGGTCAGTATCTTTAAAAGAATGCTTTTACAGGTATGCACCATTTAACGACTGCAATGCATTCTGTGGAACAGGATGTTGACCGAAACAGACATTGACCGGACATTACCATAGTCACATAGTCTTTTTAAGCTACTGTAATGTAACTATAAATGGTATTTCATAAGGAAACTGCATGTAAATGATATGTAAATGCATCAGAGGTATCGCTGAAAACTCTAGTGGAACGCTACCACCTACACAGCATCCCTAATGCCATCACTTCCAAAATCTGATATGTACATGTTTTTTTTTTTTTTTTTGTAATTTATGGCTTTCCACAATAATTATAGAGAATACAGTAATGTACTTTTTATGACCCTGTTTAAAGGAAAGTCGTAAAATTTAAGAGGAATGTATGATGGATACTGATACTTTTGTTTGACAGAACCCATTAATGCAGTGAATTTGAACCAGCTTAAATTTTGTTTGTTTTATCTATTTGGTATATTTAATGTCACTGTCAGCATCAATGGCTGGTTATTCATACAATACAAAACTATTCAGACATATACACCAAGATCAGGTCAATTGAGCATAATCAGACTGTGGGAGGAAACCGGAGTACCCGAAGTAAACACACATGGACACAGGGAGGACATGCAAACTCCACACAGAAAGGACCCAAGCCATTGCACCTGGGATCGAACCCAGGACCTTATTGCTGTATGGCAACGGTGCTACCCACCGAGCCACCGGGCCACCTGAACCAGTTTATATACAGTGGTGCTTGAAAGTTTGTGAATCCTTTAGAATTTTCTATGTTTTTGCATAAAATTGCCCTAAAACATCATCAGATTTTCACACAAGTCCCAAAAGTAGATAAAGAGAACCCTGTTAAACAAATGAGACAAACATATTGTACTTGGTCATTTATTTATTGAGGAAAATGACCCAATATTACATTTTCTTGAGTGGCAAACGTATGTGAACCTCTAGGATTAGCAGTTAATTTGAAGATGAAATTAAAGTCAGGTGTTTTCAACCAATGGGATGAGTGGGATCAGGTGTGAGTGGGCACCCTGTTTTATTTTAAAGAACAAGGATCTATCAAAGTCTGCTCAACACATGTTTGTGGAAGTGTATCATGGCACAAACAAAGGAGATTTCTGAGGACCTCAGAAAAAGAGTTGTTGATGTTCATCAGGCTGGAAAAGGTTACAAAACCATCTCTAAAGAGTTTGGACTCCACCAATCCACAGTCAGACAGATTGTGTACAAATGGAGGAAATTCAAGACCATTGTTACCCTCCCCAGGAGTGGTCGACCAACAAAGATCACTCCAATTTCCTCCAAAGGGGGCAGGCGTGTATGTTTTGTTGTTACTGTTAATAGTTGGCGGAGGTCCAACCAAAGGCCCCCCCAGGGTAAAACAATTCATTAAGCAAACTGGAAGGGCCTCCTCTCAAGATTGGCTAAGGTTAATGTTTCATGAGTCCACCGTTAGGAGGGCAAACCACACTGAAAACAAAAACAAATGGGTTGAATGGGACAAGGGTTTGCAAGGAGAAAGGGCCCCCCACTGCTTCTCCAAAAAAGAACATTTGTTTGGCATCATCGGCCGTTTGCTTAAAAGATCCCCCCCACGTGGACAAGCCAGAAGGGCTACTGGACGAAGGGAAATGTTTTTGTGGGAGGAGGCTTTGAGGACCAAAAAATAGAAACACTTTTTGTTTAACGAGAAAAAGCGTTATGTTTGGAGAAAAGGAAAACCACTGGCATTCCAGGGCATTAAGAAACTTATTTTCATCTGTGAAAAAACATTGGTTGGGTGGTTAGTATTCCTGGTTTGGGCGGCCTGTTTGCTGCATTCATGGGCCAGGGAGGGGCTTGCCATTTTCAGTGATGGGAAAAACAATTTGAATTTGAATATAACAGGAAACAATCTAAAGCCAAAAAAATGGTCAGGACATTCTGGTCATTTGAAAAAACTAAATTCTAAAGAGGAGGTGGGTCATGAAAGCAAGGGGGAACAACGGGGACCCTAAAGCCCACCAAAAAACAAAAAAGCCCATTCTAAAAAACAAAGGGAATGGGTTTAACAGAAGAATTCCATTGTTACCCTTCCCCCCAGGAGTGGGTTCGGACCAAACAAAGGGAATTTCACTTCAAGGGAGGCAAGGAGTGTTAATTAGTTTGGCGGGATGTCAACCACCAAAGGGGACCCCCAGGGTAAACTTCTAAGCAAAAACTGAAGGGCCTCTTCTCATATTGGGCCTAATGTTAAATTGTTCATGGAGGTCACCATGAAAAGGGGAGGCACTCGAAAAACACTGAAAGAAAGAATTTTAAAAAGTCATGTTTTGGAATGGCCAAGTCAACAAAAAAAGGGTCCTGGACCTTAATCCAATGGGGAATTTGTTTGTGGAAGGGAAACATGTGAAGCGAAGCAGCATGTGAGGAAAAAAAACCCACCAACATCCCAAGAGATGGAAAAAGCCGTTCGTTTACGGAGGGAATGGGGCTTTAAAAAATTCCCTCCCAAAAGCCGGTTGTGCAGACTTGATTTCAACAGTTTACAGGGGCAAAAAACGTTTTAGTTGCATTAATTGCTGCAACAGGGGGGTCCCCACCAGATTCTGAAAAAAAGCAAAAGGTGTTTTCCCCACATACTTTTTGGCCACTCACTAAATATCTAATATATTGATTCATTTTCCTCAATTGAAACAAATAAATGAAACACCAAGTATAATATTTTTGTCTCATTTGTTTAACTGGGTTCTCTTTATCTACTTTTAGGACTTGTGGGAAAATCTGATGATGTTTTAGGTCATATTTATGCAGAAATATAGAAAATTCTAAAGCTTTCACAAACTTTCAAGCACAATTGTAGTTATAGGTTAGAGAGAATATTCAGGAGGGGACAAACAAATGAGTACTAACTCACAATAGGACAGGCACATCGCAGTGTACAACTTAAGTGAAATGTCATACACACAAACCCAAGTAATTTGCTCAAAGAAGTTTCTCAACTTAGTTAGAAAAGTCAAAAAATGAGCTATAACAAAGCAAGCAAGCAAGCACATGACCAGTGAAGTAGTTACTTACTTACTTACACAAACACACACACACACACACACACACACACACACACACACACACACACACACACACACAAGTGATGTACTTCCGCTCTTTAACTCCTGTCTCTGCACGTTGATCTGCACCATTGACTAGTTGTTGAGGTGACCAGCTGTTACGGCTACAAACCTCCAGAGTTCAAAGACAGATTTTTATTCCTTAATATAATTTATTCGGCCTCAACCATTAAAGTAAACAGACATTGAGGCATGGACGTTAAATGGTGCATACCTATAATCTGTTGTGCTGAAGGCAAACGTCTACAAAAATCAATACAGTACAACTCAGTATTTCATAACTGTTATATGCAATTGGTAAATTGGCACAATATTTCTTAGGAGGCCACAGAAATCCAAGACTCCACTTACTCAATAGTAATACTCACTCAAAACACTCACATTCCATACCTGTTTTAATCCAATTAAGATTCACAGGGGGTGGGGGGCAGCAGCTCAGGGCTTAAGGTGGGACACAACCTTAAGCAAGATGCCAGTCCACTTGGGAATACTGTCAAATGTAGCTGTATGATACCTCCTCATATTAGGAGGTCCAATTAAAATTCACCATAATTACGTTTGTAATAACCATAGTACCAGAAAAAAAGTGGACCCTCCTAATTCTTCATCTTGTAGCCATCTGTACTGCCTGCTGTAATTAATATTTCCACCTGGATGTCATTATAAACTGTCACAGTTCAACTAAACTTGTTTTTACACTCTAATTACCGACTCATACTGTTATTTACTCTTATAGCTCAAACCTGGCAGGCGGCGGGCAGCTTGTCTCCGGGGCTCGCAAGTGCAGCAAGGATGGCGGTTGTGGTTGTGCCAATATTGGAACCCAGAGTCAAAGGATATGCCCTCTCCAAACTGATCACTCCCAGCCCTGGATTAGTCAAAGATAACAGATAGGCACAATCAGCAACAGGTCAGAGTGAAGAAAAAGTTCTGTTTGAACCAGAAAGAGCATTTAAGAAGGTAACAGTAATGTTATCTTAGGGACTGTGGTAGCCTAGCGGTTAAGCTACTGGACTCTGGACCAGAAGGTTCAGGGTTCAAATCCCACCTCTGCCAAGCTGCCACTGTTGGGTCCTTGAGCAAGGCCCTTAACCCACAATTGCTTGGACTGTAAGATTGCACCAATTGTAAGTCACTCTGGATAAGGGCGTCTGCTAAATGCTGTAAATGTAAATGTTAATCACTCACTACAATATATGTTTAATTGATAACTGGTTGTTCATAGAAGTACACATTCAAGCATGATGTTTTAAGTATGGGAGCTGCCAAATGTAAAAGTCTATAAAGCTCGATGCCAGTACTAATATTGGTCGCGTGTGCAAACACGAACACACACAGAGGAGCCGAATCACATTGCTTAAGCACGGTGCCAGTGTTGCCAACAAACCCTTTAACTTTAGCCTCTGTCATATTTTAAGTGCTGAATAAGCAAACTGCATAGTGGCAGTATTACTAATAAACCCATATTGTTCCTGGAATTACAATGTACCACATGTCACCTTGCGGTGTTGCTAGCAAAGGGTCTAACTAGGGGTAGTTTATCCAATCTGTCCACTTTTATGTATTTTGTTGCCTAATGCACAAATGCTTTCAGCATCTCTGGTTTACATTCATTACCAGACATGTCCTTGACTGGCCAATCTGTTGCTCAGTTCATGTATTTTCTCAACAAACACTAAAGATTAAGAAAATAAAAATACAGAATTTGTGCATCTTTACACCACTTTTTTTCTTATTTCACACATATGTTTTATTATTAACACGTCCATGCTATACATACATGACTGTGGGTGCATGAGGCCTTGTCTGCTCTGTATTTTGCCAAAATACAAATTGCACATGTTAAATACAATTCACATAAAACACTGGAAAAAAAAAACATTCTTAGCTTTCTTAGAAATTTGTAGTTTTGGTTTGCCCTTATTACTCTATATTTTAAAAATAGCTGTGTTAAATACTACTACTACTACTACTACTACTACTACTAATAATAATAATAATAATAATAATAATAATAATAATAATAATAATAAAACACAGCTATTTTTAAAATATAATAATAATTAATAAATATAATAATGGTAATAATTATTATTATTATTATTATTTGTATACAGATTATCAAGTAACTAATACATGCTGCATAATGTTTAGCAATGTCATGAAGAACATACTGATTTGATTTTTAAATATAAATCGATACTTATCTACATCTACTTTCATATAGTTCAGTTAGCTCTGGAGGCAACCTTTTCTTTTTTTTTTAGATTATTTTTGTATTTTTGAATTTAGATGTTGTGAGATCACATTTAAAAAATCTATAATAAAAGAAGTATAATCATGTTAATATTAAAATATTGATAATATTGATCCAAACAGATCCATAATATTCGAATTAATCATCCAATGTCAGTTAATATTTGATAATATTTAATGACTTATGTTTTTGAGTAAAATGTACCTTACTAAAGTCAATATTTTAGTGAGAGTTTATTTTAAAACACCGTTTCCTATTTTCTGTGAGTGTTTTAATTAGCTCTGATTCATTTGTAACACAATACAACTTGGAGCCTCATTACACACAAACAAGGCATATTGGCTTTGTAGCATATTGTAGCTGTGCTTAGTCCAGCATGAGTCATGTGGCATGATTTAATGATTTAATAATAAGCTGTAAAGCGTAGGTTAGAGAGTTCACCTCTTTTGGAGCAGTAAAGCCTCTTGTTAACAATTTGCTTTTAATAAAAACATCAAATACTTGATGCAAATTAAATTTTAACTGAGCTTTGTCATAGATCTGTCCATTAATCTGTCAGCTTCCCTTACTTTCACCATCACATACTCACACTTTGTTCTTTGGGACTATTTATAGTCCAGATCTGATCTTTGGACTTCGGGCACTCAAATTACTCTAATACCTCAGCTTTTTTTATTTTTATTCCAGCTGTCATACACAATAACTATGCCCCGAGTAATGGCCTGCTCATGATCATTACAGTCCTAACCCTGTCTCAGTTTCATACCCTGAGCAGAACAAATGACTGGTCATTTGTAAGAATCTCAGCAGTGTTCCATAACCAGAGCCGGTACTGTGTAATTTTAATTGAAATCAGACAGACCAAGACACATTAGAAATGTAATTGCCTGTGTTCTGAGATTCTACAGTCTTTTTTCATTCTGATTAGAACAGAGTATTTATTTTGCTTTAATGTAAAGTGCTTTTATTTTGGAAATAGCTTATTGTGTGGGTAATTACACAGTGTATGTTCTGCTTGTACATTATGTCATTTATCCTAATTTTTAAATGATTCTAAGGAGTGCACTGATCCCATTTTTAAATATTTGAAGTACTAGCTGATACTGCTCTTTTTTGAGTGATTTTTAAATTGTTTTCAGTTGTCTTTTAAAAATGTAGTTGAATTTTCATTATCTCTACGATCTGGTTATTTATTTCTTTATTTATTCAGTCATTCGTTCATTATATAGATTATTCTACCAAATTGGTTCAAAGCCAGACTTTAAAACATTTTTAATTTTTGGATGTACTGTATGTGCTGTATATTATGTACAGTTCACATATCTATTAAAAGAACAGTCCATTTTCAAATTGTATTTTTAAACTGTTTAAAAATGCTTTCATCTACAAAAAGTTTCCAAAACGTTTCGATATTGATGATTTGAGCTCATTTAGAGCATTTCTCAAATAATCTAGCCACTAGACCGCTTGACATCCTAGCTTTGAACAGTTTTACACACATAAAATCAAATTTTTCATTACAGAACAAAAAAAGTTTACTTAATTAGAGCAGCAGGCAAGTCAAATATTTAACTTCATGTGTTTATAATGTTAATCACAATTAATTAAATTTGTCACATTAATTAAATGTCACATTTACTTGAAAGCAATGGGATCTAACTACGCACCATGTGTCCATTGGGTATTATTTCGTAAGCTTACCAGATTTTCTAAATTTTAAATATCTCTTGATGCCTTTGGATTAAATAGTTGATATATAGTCGGAATTTGTACTTGTTTTTTGTGGGACTGCTGTTTGAAATAAATTTGTAGAATGGGGCAAATACACCAATCAACCATAACATTAAAACTACTGACATTTACAGCATTTAGCAGACGTCCTTATCAGAGCAACTTAGTACAGTCTTACAATATAAGCTCCAAGTGGGTTAAGGGTCTTGCTCAAGGACCCAACAGTGGCAGCTTGGCAGGGGTGGGATTTGAACTCTGGACCTTCTGGTCCAGAGTACAGTACCTTAACCACTAGGCTACACAGTCCTACACTTGGCACTTTCCAAGCTCGAGTTCGGGTACCAGTTCCAACCCATACATTAAGATGTTCTTCCATTCTAGTCCCACACTAAGATGTACTTCCGCCCTGGCTCTACACAAGCTGTTCTTCCATCTTTCAGTTTTAGTTTCTTTATTTGTGTATAAGCTTTAGTTTTTGTTAACTTTAATACCATTGTTTGATGCTCACATGTCAAAATCTTTAATAAATATATAAACGCATATACCCATTTTATAACCTGTGGTGTATTTTTCAAACAAAGTGATCCAAACAAAACTACCAGACTTTAATATTTTCAGATTTTAGGTCAGTTTGATACAATACTGAGTAGTAAACAATATGAGTTTTTGTGGCAACACTTACCAATAAGTGGTGTCATAGCAGAGGTGAAGACTGAACTACTCTGCACCAGGAAAGTCATTCCCGCCCCAACAAACATGGCTACATATCCCGCCAGCCAGCCTAGTGGATACGGGAAGTCTGCACACAGGAAACACACAGGCAGTGTGCATTAGGAATGGTAATAGGCTCGTTTCCATAGAAATACTTACACATCATATAACTGAATGCTGAATGTTATTTGTTATCTCAAATAGCTGTGAAGTATTTATAAAAATATATACGCAAAAGCTTCCTGATGGCAACTCTTTGCGGTGTTGGTCCAGCAAAATCCCCACAGGATAGAAAGATCTGACATTTATTTTAACTTTTTGGGACATTTTGATGGTCTCCACAAAGAACAAAGATTTTTTTGACAAAAGCTGTAATTTCATTCATTCATTCATTCACTTTCTTATCTGCTTGATCCTAGACTGGGCCACGGCACAGGGCACAAGATAGGAACAACCCTATACAGGGCACCAATCCATCGCAGGGCACACACACCCACACACTAGGGACACTTTAGATACACCAATTTACCTAACATGAATGTCTGTGGAAGCAAACAGGAGTACCCGGAGTAAACTCACAAATACACAGGGAGGACATGCACACTCCACACAGAATTACCCAGGACCTTCTCGCTGCAAGGCGACAGTGCTACCCACTGAGCTACCCAAAATTTGAAATGATTTGAAAAATCAAAAGAGCCAAAAGACTTGCTATAGGCTACTGAGGATAAGGTTAGGGTTAAATGTACAGTACGTGTAGAATTAATTAGACAGTAATATTATGTACTCACAATGATAGAAAGACAAATATATGTGTGTGTGCGTGTGTGCGTGCATGTGCATGCATGCATATTATCATTGCAATATAAAAACAGAAATACATTTTTGTTTTAATAAATTCTTATTAATATTGTTCCATTTCTGGCAAAAATGAAAGTCCGATTTTATTAGCTCCTGGGTCAACATAACAATGTATGCTATTTCCATCAAATGAACTTGTTGCCAATTATCAACTGCAAGTCCTGTAACACACAGAGCCATTAAATATGTAGGGTGAGGGGTGTATACTTTTTGACTGCTAGTTTTAATCGCTTTAGCTTAATGTGAACTAGCATGCTAGTTGGCTTATTTGCACAATATAACCCCTAGTATTAACAATCTTGCTAGCAAACTTGACTACTGGTTTCAATTACACAATAGTTAGCATTGTTTAGCCTGCTAGCAAACCTGGGTACTGGTTTTAACCTCATAATGTAATTTGTAATATTAATTAAATTGCTATTACATTTGGCTAGTGATTTAGTAACATGATGTAATAGCCCAATGTTAATTTCCTTGCTAGCAAATGTGGCTGCTGGTTTAGTATGATAAGATAGAATGATTATATGAAAAGGCTAGCTAATTTTTAACTAGTTAACTCCTTCTTGAGAATTAGCATTAGGTAAGTTTCCATTCGTTTGCAAATACTTAATAAAACAGAACTTTGCCCTTGCTGATCCAGGAATGCTAGGCAGTTAGCATCACCAATTTCTGTGTTGCATAACTGTATATCAACTGTGTGTGTATAAATAGCATTATAGCATTACGTTGGGGCTAGTTTACATCCTGGTATAGACGCTTCAAATATGTTAAATACATCATATTTAAGACAACATCTTTTTACCTTTTTTTGCCCAGTCATTAACTTGTCTTTTACTCTCAGTGAGAGTCACATAATATTCAGTCATTCAGTTTTAATGTCAAAGATTTTTCATTAGTTAACAGGAACACTGGGCTCAGGAGTAAGCATGCCTTGGATGAAATGCCAATCCATTAGAGGGCTGGCTAGATTTTGCTTTTGCCATGTTGGGGGATGATCCCCTGCCAGCCTCGCCTCTCTAGTGACCTAAAGCTGGTTTTTCAAAAGTAAATGGTATACCAATCATTTGCTATTAAAAGGTTTTCATTATTTTCTTTTGTGCAGTTCTTTTGAAAATGTCCACTAACTCTCCCCACACCAAACCCCTAAGACCCTTACCTGTGTTAATGACCATTTGAATAACTCTTGCCACTTGACCTTTCAGTACCGAGTTGAGGACCTTGACGATAAGAATGAGGCATGAGCAGAGCACCACCAGAGAGCTGGCCAGCAGAATCAGACCCACAGACAGATCAGATAAGTCTGTATTGGCAAACAAATGCCAACCTAGCAGAAAGAAGAGCAAAAAAACACTCAAAATAGTCAAATGACATTCAAACACTTTAATACAGATGGAATACTGTGCCGAAGTATGGCAGTAATTTTATTCTAGAGTAATTTAATTCTGGAGGGAACAGCGAGTGACTCTGACGGGTTAATAGTGATAACCGTTACAGAGTAAAATGAAAAGAAAATTATGGCAAATGTTAATTTAAAAATGCAAGGCTGCCATCACATCCTGTAATTTTAATCATCGTGTCCATCTATTAATGGACTGCCTAATCAATATTCACAGCACCAGAAACAGAATTACATGCAAGAAGTGAGCAATGATGGTGCGAATGCACATATCAATATTCCATTCAGCTCACAGAGCCTGCACATACATCTCTCTGCATTAGCCTGTGCAGCAAGGTCAGCGTTCCCACAAAACACCAGAGATGAGCAGTTCTTGGAATTATTCACTGCCATATTCAGCAATGGCTAGAGAGAAACAATGGGAAAAACAGAATAATTGTGAAGCATTTGTACAATAGCCAGTCAACACTTTCAGTGGAACTGAAACAATATTTAGTCAGGTTCGATTTCACCATCAATAACAGTATACTAAATGATTAGTGTAATAAGGCTCAAGACTCTTATCACTAATCTTAAAAAGTAACAATGCTTGTAAAAACGCCGCATGAGATTGATATTCTGTCAAATGTATGGTGTAGTCCAACAATAAGACCTGGGAATTGTTACGGTTCGCCATATTAAAAACAAATGATGAACCGTCTAAATAAAGAATAAGGGATTTGGGACCCAAGTGCAGTTAGCTCCAGGTGGAAATAGTGATCTGAAATATAAATAACAAAAAGAAACTAAAGAAAATGATAAAGAATATCTAAAATAATAAATAACGAAAGTGCACGCCGTAAGCGTGGCTTCTCCAGACGTACCGCTGTCCCTTAGAAAATAAACAAAACGAAAAGGACCGATGTCCGGAACGCCGTTACTGTGAGAGTGAGAGCGAGCGCATAAGTGCGTCGTGCTGTCAGCCGGTAGCATGTTGAATGCTGCGACACCGTGCGAGCCACAAAGGTGTGCTTATATGGGCTCAGCAACAGGTGTCGCCACTTGACTGTAATAAGCCCGGGAAGGGTCAACTACTGGCCACTAGTGGCCAGAGAGCGACCCCTGATAGTACCCTCCCCTAAGCGCGACAAAGACCTCCCCTGGCCTGTCTCACCTGCTCGGGATTGAGTGCCTGGTGCTCAGGGAGGCGCCGGTATGCAGGACCAACCTCAATGAAGGGGTTAAAAGGGAGGGCGGGGCAGGTCAAGCCAAGTGCAAGGCTTGGTTTGGGCTTGGTGTCCAACCTGACCAGCTCAAGGGCGGAGCTCGGCACTGGCGGCTCCAGGGCAGAGCTCGGTGCTGGCGGCTCCGGGACAGATCTCGGCACTGGCGGCTCAGGAATGGAGCTTGGCGCTGGCCGCTCAGGGTGGCGCTCGACCCAGCAAGACTCGCGAAAAAAGTTGGTGTGAGGCGTCTGGTCGGGCAGACGAGAGAACACGGCTAAAGCAACAACGGCGGTGGCACAGGGATTGCCGCGGCGTGCTCAGTTGTGGCTTTGGGTGGAGCTAAAGGCCCGAATGCGGGGCTAATGGGCGCGGCGAGCTCGGGAACAGAGCTTAATTGCTCAGGTTCGGAGATAGGCGGTGCTAAATGCCCAAGTACAGGGCTAACAGGTGCGGCGAGCTCGGGAACGGAGCTTAATTGCTCAGGTTCGGAGTTAGGCAGCGCTAAACGCTCAATTATAGAGCTTACGAGCCTGGCGTGCTCTTGTATGGGGCTAGGCAGCACTAAACAAAAGTGCACCCCATAAGCATACGGTGTCGCTATTCAAAGCGTGCACTTACGGAGTGCCTTCGCTATGCCAGTGGCGTTTTGGGTCTGCGCATGTGCAGAAACCCGAGAGGAGCTTCCGTGATTGCGTGTGCCACAAATAATAAGAAATAGCGCCTGCGTGCGTGTGGCACGAACGGGACTGAAGAGGACAAGGCTAGAAAGCTCTGCATCCTCTTCAAAGCATGGGGGGGGGGGTGACGGCGTGAGAGTGGAGACAGTGGGGGCGAGGCTGAGAACAGCCAGAGGAGCCTGGCAAAAATAAAAGTAAAATAAGGAAAACTGACCCTACCCTGTCTAGGGCCCCAACTTACCTGGGTTGCCTCTAAGCAGCCCCCGTCTGAAGACCTTGGCACCTCCAGACGTACCGCTGTCCCTTAGAAAATAAACAAAACGAAAAGGACCGATGTCCGGAATGCCGTTACTGTGAGAGCGAGAGCGAGCGCGTAAGTGCGTCATTCTGTCATCCGGTAGCATGTCGAATGCTGCTTATATGGGCTCAGCAACAGGTGTCGCCACTTGACTGTAATAAGCCTGGGAAGGGCTGATGCACACACGATCGCACTGCTGCCGCTCATGCAACTACTGGCCACTAGTGGCCAGAGAGCGACCCCTGATAGGAATGAGGAAAGAAGCACAAAAATAGATGTGCTATGCATCATGACGTCCTTCCTCTGTTCTCTGGAAGGTTTTTTTTATTTTCGGCAATGCAAAATCACCATTTACTAACCCTGCACCGAGTTCAGTTCCTGGCAGTGCATCCCAGATGGTTTGGACATCACAAATGCATGATTGACAATGTCTACAAGAGGGAAGGTCAGGTGGGAGAGATCATCCTCAGGTATCTAGACTCTCTTTATTGCAACCATGTCCAACCGTTGTTAAAAGCACTATATAAATGAGCTGAACTTGAGAGCCTTTGTATTCAGAGATACGGGTGCTCAGACCCACTTATTAAAATACAAAAAGGACGCTCGAGTGGTGGACCCCCCACAACCAGATTTAAAAAACAAACAAACAAACAAACTAAAAACCAGAATAGCAATCTTGGTGAGCCTTGCATTTTTATCAAGGGTACACAGATGGCAATGGAAATGGTTGTAGATAGGATCCATCGTATTAATGGTGTGTTTTGTAACGTCAGAGCAGGATGACTCACAGAATGGTACTACTCAGTTCTGTTTGAAAAGTGGATAACAAACAGCATTATGATTGACAGGGAGTCACCTTAAGAGATCATATTCTCTTCTGTTATCTACTTCCAGTAGCAATCTTCTCTGAAAATAATTGCTGTGTTCAGACAAAGACGTGCCATTTAAAAAATGGTTTAAGAATTGAACACTTATATTCTTCATTCTTCTAGGCTTATGGGTCAACAATTCAGACACGCATTGTTATACTACCTCTGAAGACAGTTCTGTAGTTCCCTTAATAAATATTTGAAGGCTTATGAGCATAAACCTGCTGAAAGTTTTCTGCTGAAAGTCACAGGAGTTGATAAAATCAAGAGCTTGGTGATTTTGTGTTCTACCAACTAAATAGGGTCATCAAGTGAGTTGTTAAGGTGTGTTAGAGCAGAAGAATTGCATTGTATGTTCAGCATACATTTATTCAAGTTCAATCTTGCTGTTGTATATTTTAACAGGCAGCGTACTTTACAAAATGAAGAGTGGGTGAAGTTAATGAATACACCGACTACATGAAGAATGCATAAGGTGCAGCAGGTGGACAAGATGAATACATAAAAAAGAGCTACATTTAAGCAAAATAAAAGGAGCTTTACCGTGAGGGGGTCGCTACCACACCACACTTTCACCAGACTGCGGTTCCTCGTGCTCTCATCTCCCATAGCAATGTCGGTTATCACAGATTTATCCAGCTAGATGGAACAGCAGGAATTACATTCAAACCACATGCCACTCACTACACAAGGGGGCATTTAATCTCAGATCATACTATAAATAAGCAGATGATGATTATATGATACTGATAATTAATGTTGACACACTTGCACAAATTTAACTACACTAATTATTGAGGTTTTCTGTAAAGCTTAACAAGGTTGATGTATACCTGTTGAGGGAGCTTGGACCCCTCTATGCAGAACATTTATTTGATGTTCTCAGGTGTCTGTTTGTGTACTGACTCGGTCAGTACACGCGAGCCTTTCAAGACAGCCATTGCAAAAAAAATTTTATTCCCACAACCATTTCGTTGTGAGTTTTGAAGGAAGATAAAACAGCACTTTATTACTCCCTGATGGGAACTGAAATATGTGTGTTTGGGACATGGCCATAGTTTGGGGCATGTCCCCTTCAAAGTTTGGAGGGGGCAAATATCGATCCGGTAATTCCTGCTAACAGCATCCTTGTGATTTCAGAAACAAATAAGTTCAAATTTCAAGGTTCCAATGTACTAGCTCCACTGTTAAAACATTTAAAAGAGCTAAACTGAATTTGCCACCTGAAATAATGTGATACATTACTGGCTGGTTAGCTAGCGCAAGCCGTAGCCAATCCCTGGATTAAAACAAAAGACAAGTTCAGTTGTTTAGTTTGTTGGCGATAAACTAGCAAACTTTCTAGTTTTGTAGATCAGTTCTAATGTGAAGATGTTTGTTTAAAAAGTAAATATATATATTCCTTCTCAAGATAAGATGTTTGGCATGTCAAATTTAAAAAAGCTTAACAAGGTTGGTGAATACCTGTTGAGGGATCCTGGATGTCTTAGGGGGTTCTTTTTTGCAAAGTAAAGTTTTAAGTGACATTTGTGAATGTAACTCTGTATTACAGTGCTTGAGAAAAGGTTGCCAAAGAAACAAACAGACTAGAAACAAATGCTAAACCAGGAAGAAAAGACAGGTCAAGACCGAGAGATAACACATCAGTTAATTACACACAGGACAAAGGCTAACACAAAGCTAACATAAATGAGGCCAAGGCTATAAGGCTAACCAATGAGGCAAAGGATGACTAGTGACACAAAGGGGAGATCTGACAAGGAACAAGAGAAACAAAGGGGTACATATACAACAAGATAGCCAGCTCTGGAAGGGGAAAAGGGTCAGAAGTGAGCTATTCATAATGATGCGGGCCAAAAGCATACAAGAAGGGCACACCATCCTGACCCATTACATGTATTGTTTATTTCATGTGACTATTTTTCACAGTTTCCTGAGGAGTGCCAATTATTTTGGAGTCCCTGTATGACATGGTGCTCAGGTCACTGTACTGACCCGGGTTTGAGTCTGAGCAATTCCTTTGATGATCTTTGTTTCATGTGTCTAAGACAGTAATGTATGATAACGGTTATTCCCACTAACACACCTGTATGATGAGTTTAGTGACAGGATCAGTGATGACCTTCAGTAGCTCGGGTGCTTCCTCTCCACTCTGCACTTGTAAGTTGTTGATGGTGGCTTTTGCTAAAGTGCTTAGGAGACCTGTGGCTACTTCCAATGGGAGCAACACCAGCACCGAAAGCCAGTTAAAGCAGTCATGGACTGTAGCTCCTGCAAAAGCTCTGCACACACACCAAAAACATAGCAAGTTGCGTGAGGGCGAGGACTGATTTAGGTTAATGAGGTGTTAATAAGCCGATCTTTGTGCATGTCATATTGCATTTACATTCTGTGTGCATTTTAAATACCTAGGAAGCATGCTAGCATCACATGCTGGTACTTACTGACAAAAAAGGCCAAGGAAGTGTTTCAGTCTGGTGGAGACATACCTGGGAAACCCTTGCTGTGTTTGGGTGAGCATTATCCTGCTGAAAAATGCCAGTTGGATGCCCTGCTATGAGAAGCAACACATGGTTGCAGGATGTCCTGCATATATCGCTGAATTGTTAGTGTCCCTCATATCATTACTTCAGGTAACCGACTGTCTTATGCAAGGGGCTCCAAAGATCATCACACCAGCCGTTGGAGAGGTGTGTTGCTCCACAGCAAAGGCAGCACTGAAGCCCTCACCACAAGGCCTCCATACTCAAACCCGACCATCGTCACATCTCAAACAGAACCTGTATTCGTAGCTGAAGACAGTACGGCTCCGGTCCATAGCAGTCCAAGGTTCTTGTTCACAACACCACTCCAAACGAAGGCGACGGTGGCTGGCTGTCAATTGCAGAACACGTACTAGGTGCTGTGACAACAAAATTCCTTTTGCTAAGCACCTGCAAATGGCCTGGGCAGAGACAGGGGAGTGAAGTGAAAGCGCCACCTGTGTCTGGATGGTGGACAACAAAACTGTGGGAGCTGCTTGTGCTTGTTGGTGGATCAAACAATCCTCTATTCTGGTGGTCTGTCTAGACCATTTGCAGCCTGTTCATCGTTTGGGAGGAAGTCTGTCAACTGGGCAAAATGTGTTCGAGTGTGTCGTAGAGGTTTGCCTAGTAGTCAACTATAGCTCACCAAGAGGTACACTACCCAAAAGCAGCCTTTGAGAGCCTTTTTGCAGGGCCTCTTGTGGCACGATCCAGTGTCTAATCAGACCACACCTGTAACCCTTTTTTTTTTGTCAGTGATTACAAAAACCCAAAACATATGAAATCACACTGAGAACATATCACCATACAGAATGAACCTCACTCTGCAAAAAAAAAAATAAATAAATAAAATAAAAAATGTATCTCAATAGTTTTACAATTGTTATAATCTTAGATAACTATAGCGCATTGCCAGTATTGTCAATATACAGCACATCCACGACAATTATCTACGTTTGCTAGGTAGCATAGCAAAGCAAACTGTCTTATTGGTTACAAAGAAAAATGTGAAATCATCACAATGGAATCACACTTTGTGGACATAGTTATGCTTAATTGAGTTACAGTGGTGCTGGAAAGTTTGTGAACCCTTTAGAAATTTCTACATTTCTGCATAAATATGAACTAAAACATCATCAGATTTTCACACAAGTCCTAAAAGTAGATAAAGAGAACCCAGTTAAACAAATGAAACAAAAATATTATACTTGGTCATTTATTTATTGAGGAAAATTATCCAATATTACATATTAATGAGTGGCAAAAGTATGTGAACCTCTAGGGTTAGCAGTTAATTTGAAGGTGAAATTAGAGTCAGGTGTTTTTAATCAATGGGATGACAATCAGGTGTGAGTGGGCACCCTGGTTTATTTAAAGAACAGGGATCTATCAAAGTCTGCTCTTCACAACACATGTCTGTGGAAGTGCATAATGGCACGAACAAAGGAGATTTCTGAGGACCTCAGAAAAAGAGCTGTTGATGCTCATCAGGCTGGAAAAGGTTACAAAACCATCTCTAAAGAGTTTGGACTCCACCAATACCCTCTCCAGGAGTGGTTGACCAACAAAGATCACTCCAAGAACAAGGCGTGTAATGGTTGGCAAGGTCACAAAGGATCCCAGGGTAACTTCTAAGCAACTGAAGGCCTCTCTCACATTGGCTAATGTTAATGTTCATGAGTCCACCATCAGAGGGACACTGAACAACAATGGTGTGCATGGCAGGGTTGCAAAGAGAAAGCTACTGCTCTCCAAAAAGAACATTGCTGCTCGTCTGCAGTTTGCTGAAGATCACATGGACAAGTCAGAAGGCTATTGGAAGAATGTTTTGTGGATGGATGAGACCAAACTTTTTAGTTTAAAAGAAAAGCATTATGTTTGGAGAAAGGAAAACACTGCATTCCAGCATAAAAACCCTATTCCATCTGTGAAACATGGGGGTGGTAGTATCATGCAGCAAGACAACAACCCTAAGCACACAAGTCGCTCTACCAAAGAATATTTAAAGAAGAATAAAGTTCATGTTTTGAAATGGCCCTGACCTTAATCCAATGGAAATGTTGTGGAAAGACCTGAAGTGAGAAGTTAATGTGAGGAAACCCACCAACATCCCAGAGCTGAAGCTGTTCTGTACGGAGGAATGGGCTAAAATTCCTCCAAGCCGGTGTGCAGGACTGATCAACAGTTACAGGAAACGTTTAGTTGCAGTTATTGCTGCACAGGGGAATCACACCAGATACTGAAAGCAAAGGCTCACATACTTTTGCCACTCACTAATATGTAATATTGGATCATTTTCCTCAATAAATAAATGACCAAGTATAATGGTGTTGTCTCATTTGTTTAACTGGGTTTTCTTTATCTACTTTTAGGAAAATCTGGTGATGTTTTAGGTCATATTTATGCAGGAATATAGAAAATTCTAAAGGGGTCACAAACTTTCAAGCACCACTGTACCAATTTAAAAATGACATTTCAAGGTCTGAAACTGAAATGTCTGTGTGTTGCTGTTATAAGTCTGAATTGTGTTTAAGTTTTTGCTGAGAAAGTCAGGAATAGATTCTGGCTGAGTCATATCCAGAATGGCGCACTTCTGCAAACAACTGATGGTAATTGTGATGACGGTGGTGCTGATGGTGAACATGATGATAATGATAAAGACCTATGAATCATGACGTTATATTGAGTATGGACTGTGTGTCTCACGTCTGTACCGTTTAAAATCGTTCCTCTCCCCTGCCTGCATCAGAGCAACAATGGTGTTGGTGACAGATGTGCCAATGTTCGTGCCCATGATTACAGGGACTGCAGACTTCACCTCCAACACTAAAACACACACACATACACACATAAATCCCCACACACTCACATATACACACACAAATGAGGGTATTCATCAGCTGACTACATTTCCCAATTGAAAGAATACGCATAATTGAATGGTACGTGATGGACAGACTGATTATAGCCTCTGCGCTGAATAACTACAATAAAACCCCATTTTAGCATTTTCAGTGTAAATCTCAGTCTTGCCATTTGCAGGGTAGATATTAAAGACATATTAAATTGGAGGCTGGAAATTTCATCCCACACAGTTTCTTTGTACTATGGACCAGGAGCTGTAACCCCACCAGGACCAAACCTGCCCTAAATCCTGTGTCTCAACAGTAATTGCCTGTAATTATTCTTTGATCTACTGCATAATCAGGAATGGCATTAATATTTTAACCCAGCATGGCAAGAATATGCTGGCGACCTGACCCTGCCACTAATTTGCTGGAGCTCACAGTCTTGAAAAAGAACGCACCCAGTTATTATATGCAAAAAAATAATGCACGAGTTTTTCTCAATCTACTCTATTACTTGGCTTTAGATTGAATAAATAATGATCACTAAGGACGAAGGTAATAGAATACTCTGTATACAAATAGAATGGGCTTTCTGTCTCATGTCCAGACTCATTGCCAGGAAGTAAGTATATAACCAACAATGGTGGAGACGGGGAGGCTACTATAAAAAATAGCTATGAATATACACAGTACAAAATATGCCTGGTAAATTGAATAACATTGACCATGTGATGCTTGGGGCAATATTCTGCTGGGAAACCATGGGTCCTGACGTTCCTGTGGATGTTAATTTTGACACATACCACCTAACTATACATTGTTACATACCATGTACAGCCCTTCATGGCAACGGTATTCCCTAATGACAGTTGCCTCTTTCAGCAGGATAATGAGCCCTGCCACACAGCAAAAATGTTCTGAAATGGTTTGAGGAACATGACAAAGAGTTCAAGATGTTCACATGGCCAACAATTTCCCAAGATCTCAATCCGATCAACCATCTATTGGATGTGCTGGACAAACATTATTAGCTAACCTCCTCAGAGCAGCATTCTTTTAACCTTGCTAAATATTCTACTGGCTATACGTATCTGCATTTATACAAATGGTTGTACTCTATTAAAAACCATAAATAAAGCATATCTATTAATAAAACATACATGAATTAGTCTACTTCAGAAATGTTTAGTGGGGCATGAAGATTGGTGGGACGTTTTGCATGTTCTTGATATTCATAGCTATGAAACTAACCAATGAGTTAGGGCTCAGAGGAAAATCCATGTAAACTTCATTATGTTCATCACTTTCATCTGTTTCTTGGGAGCACCTTCTGAAGCATTAGGAACACTATGCTTGGGACACCTGATCTTAACTGAGTTCTAGGCATTCAAAAACAACACAAGAGACGAAAAATTTCGAGTTGCAAAGATCACTGTGAGATCACCATGATGATCACATGAGAGGTGTCATAAACACACCTGGTATCCCCAAACCAGTGCATAAAATCAGTTCTTTTACTACAAATTTAATTTTAAGAAAACAGCACATACATTTTATGCATTTACTAACCTTTTTTAATACATCTACAATTCTACCTTTTTGGTGTCATGTGTTGGCATTCACATAATTTAAAAAAGAAACTCTGTAAATGTATGTTATCAAAGGACATGTTGATACTGTACAATATTATACATATATACTGTATGAATTTCCTAATTCCTAGAACTATCTGTGTTGACTGCTCGTCTTTGCCTCCGTGTCTTCACCAAAACTATCAAAAATCCCCATTTAATTTGTTATGCTGACCCACAATATGTCACACCCACAACGGGGGAGTCTCGGTGTGGAAGGGATAAGTGTGCAGTGTATAAAACAACAGAACATGGAGGACTGCCATATGTACTGTAGCAGCACCACCTTCAAACAAATAAGGACAAAGTTAACCAGTCCATCCAGTTCTTATAGAAACTTTAAGAGTTATACCAACCTTCTCTCTGTCCCTAGATTCAGGCTTTCCTCCATGGGTGGGAGATCCTTTGCTGTGGCAGCTCCCACCCTTTGGTGCTCTCTTCTGGCGTCTGTTCGGTCTGCTTCTACCCTTCCACAATTTAAATTTCTTCTAAAAACTTTTGTTTTCCTCTTCAACTAATGTTTGATGTGTCTGCTCGTTTTTAACTGTTGATTGTCTACTGTATATTGAACTTTGCTGAGTGTCTATTGTGAACAACATATGCTGTGTTTGTTGTTAAGCGTCCTTGGGTACTGTAAAAGGCGCTATTTAAATTGTATTATAATAATAATAATTATTATTATTATTATTATTATACATACAACTTTAAAATGATCAGACGGTGAAGTAAAATGCTAAAAGAAAAAAAAAAGCCTACTAAAAAGGGTTTTCAAAGTAACAATATGTGACTTAATTTCTTTAAAAGCTCTTACTTGGATACCGTCACGTTAATCCCATGCCACTTCTCTTTAAAACCTGAATATATTACTTCGACATTACTGTGACATGCTCATGTTTATTTGACAATTTGTATTTAATTCTAATCCCCTGTTGTACCCCAGCCACTTTCATGCCAGGATGTCATATGCTTTGATAAGTGAGCATATGATTTAATATTACCAATAAAGTAAAAAATATATAAATAATTAAAAAAAACTAATAAAAAGGTAGCAGAACATATAAGCAGAACCTATTTGATATTTAGAAGATGTGTGTTATTGTAGTAAATCATAATCCAGTCATTTGTATCAGGTGGCAGACAATTTTTGCTTTTTAGAGCATGTATTGTTTTAATGGGATGGAGTAAACGAGTCCTTATATAGAAGAAGAGCTTCTTATAGAAGAAGTCACAGGTCTGTGAGAGCCAGAAATCTTGCTTGTTTGTGGGTGACCAAATACTTATTTTCCACCATAATTTACAATTAAATTCTTTAAAAATCCTACAATGTGATTTCCTGGATCTCATTTTGTCTCTCATAGTTGAAGTGTATCTATGATGAAAATTACAGACCTCTCTCATCTTTCTAAGTCGGAGACCTTGCACAATCAGTGGCTGACTAAATACTTATTTGCCCCACTGTACATATATACACTCAAGCCAGGGCCAATTTAGTGTAATCAATTAATCTACTGCATGTCTTTGGACTGTGGAAACGGGAGTACCTAGACTAAACCCATACGGGAATGGTAAGGACATGCAGACTCCACACAGAAATGACCCGGGCCACTTCACCTGGGATCGAACCCATGACCTTCTTGCTTCAAGGTGAAGATTCTACCCACTTAGCCACTGCACCGCCCACAACAACTATTTTTGCCGTTATTTCTGTGCTTCCTTTTAACATAATGTCAACAAAAACTGGTTATGTTCTTGATGTAATACTCACAGCCAGATGAAACGAGGCTGACAACAATGGAAGTAGATGTGCTGGAGCTCTGCACTAGCACGGTGACCAGAATCCCAACCACCAGTCCAGCCACTGGGTTCGACAAAATCGCGTTGTCCTGAAATATATCTCCAGCCACCTTTCCTGTGTACAACAGGTTTGGGGAATGTTTATCAGAACTTTTTACAGGGAAATTACTTTTCAAATTTGTAGGGTTGATGTGTACTCCTAATATTAAATTGGACATGTTTATTTACCCCCGGCAAGCTGAAATGCAGAGCTCAGGGTGTCCAGGGAGCAGACAAAGCAGTAAAGGAGGAAGAAAAGAAGGGGAATCTTCAGAAAACTGATGACAAGAGACTTTATTCTTGCTGTCCATCCTGCAGGGGTCTCAGTCAGCACTGATATGAAAGCCCAACATCATAATGCAGGAGACAAAGAATTTATATTTAGTAATTTTCCAGACGTTATCCAGTGTGCCTTGCAAAACTTATTTGGTGTACTGTTTTGAGTAAATAGTTACAAAATTCATGAGCAATGAGGTGAAGACATATCATACAAGCATTGAAGAATGAAGATAATTATACACACACACACACACACACACACACACACACACACACACACACACACAAACGCACCTTGGACTTTTGGAGGCCAGGGTTTGTAGGATGGGGAAGGCAGTCCACTGCAATGTGTGTGAGAACAGCTGCTAATGAGATCCACGGTAGAACCAAGATTGGCCTCCATGCACAGACCTGAGTCAGCGCAATCACAGGTTCTGGGGCTGCAGAGGTTTAAGCCTGTGTGTGGAAAAAATGCCAATTTCCAGCTGAGATTTCAGTAAGTTAAATGTTTTTCCTAAATTGCTGCATTTATCTGTGAAAGATTTACTCAGGTTAATAAGTGTGCAGGCATGCAGATTCTTGCATCTATGCAATTGTAGGTTAAGGGTTATGTCTAAGGGCTCAGCAATGGCAGTTTGGCAATGCTGGGACTTGAAACTTGGACCGCCTGGTCAATAAACAAGTACCTTAATCGCTGAGCCACAAAAGTCCTCCACATTGAGATCTTAGTATTCATCTGTGTATGAGCAGCTGACTACTGATCATAATGTTGAGGGTTGAAATCACAGTATAGGCAGCCCAACGTACCTGTGAGCACTGGTTCCAGGACTCCATGCAGACACCAAAATCTACAGCTGCTCAAGTTCCTTATACACAGTGAAGCACTGGCATCGCTGACTGTAAATCATCTCTAGATTACTTAAAATACCTAACAGGGGCGTCACTAGAGATTTATGAATGGGGGGTTACAGGTAAGCCCCTATGAGAATTTAAAAATGACCCAAAAAGGACCACATTATGAAATTGGTATAAACTTTAAACCATGCAATTTGGAGAAATAGCCTCATAGCAGAAAAGTTCTATGAAGCAACACATTATTCAAAGTCTTGGTACAGTTTTAGGTATGGATCTTATATGACTTAACTACTATCCATCTGCTAACAAGTGGTACAGATCAAGCAAATGTTACTGCAGTAGCATGTCCTAAATATACTACTCAAATATTTCTCTTACTCTTTCATGTTTAATAACCTGGACTGAATTTTTAGGACAGTGTAACATTTGGACAACAGAAAATTAGTTTCTCAGTTTAATTTTTTATTTATTTTCACTAAAGGAAATATAAAAAATTAAAGTCCATTACCAGCCAGAGGACAAAAGGTAAAACCCAAACAAAAATAAATAAACCAGAAGTGGGAGTACCAGACAACCTAGATTTTTAAGTCTAATTTTGTTAGCAGACTTTTCTTAAATCCAATAAATCCATTAAATAACTTTCATTAGGAGAAAACTCTTTCTAGATCTATCTAACTCTAATTTTTTTAACTAAAAATAGAAACAAGTTGAATAATCATATTATTCCAACAATCACATAATGAAATCTTAGACTTATTGACTGTATAGGCCTATTATATGTTTTTGCTTACGTATATTAAAGTTTTGCGGTTCCCCAGGTCCTAATGCATCAAATTTCATTCCATTGTAGATATGGAGAAAGACAGGATGGTTGAAAAGAGAGAAATTAGAGGAGGGCCAGAGAACATTTGGGGGGTAAAACAGGTCTAACCACATTAATACCTAATAAAATTTAAATACTATGTATACAGTTGTTATACTGTATTGTTTAGGGAATAATGACAAGCCCAAGAATGTGCTGGAGATATACTGAGGATGTGTAAAATTGCAGAAAGCTACAGCAGGGTATGCTTACACATCACTTCTTTCACATGGATTCAGTGTAGGGCTGGGCGTGTGGCAAATTCAAATTTTGCTTCTTGGAATTGTTAGGATTTGTTATTTATTTATTTCTATATTTTGATTGATCCACAGTTGGTTGAACCTGTGGACAGAGAACCCACAGATACAAAGATCCAACTATAATGACATGCTGCCATTGCTGGTCCCGTTACCAATACCTTCTACCTTGGCACTTTGAATAAGTGTCTACAAATGCTTTACATTTTACATTTTACATGCGTTAAATATGTTAGGTACACTCATAAAAGCTGTCAGTACTGTTCAGGGATTAGTTCACCATCAAAATATTATCTGGTCAGTGGTAGTCATTTGGTGGTGCATTCCTATTACATTTACATAATTTTGCAGGGGCAAAGTGGGACTGTGGTGGCTTAGCAGTTAAAGTATTGGTCTGCAGAAGATCCAGGCTTCAAATTCCACCTCGGCCATGCAGCCAATGTTTTGTCCTTAACCCACAATTACTTGGACTGTAAGACTGTATCAGTTGTAAGTCACTGTGAGGAAAAATGTCTGCTAAATGACAATGTAACGGTAAATGACTTACAACTGAGCTATGCAGTTGCAGGTTAGGGCTTTGCTTCTTACAAACTGTGCATAGTAAGAATTATTATACAGTCATTATATACTTGTGAAGTTGACCGACATTCTAGTCCAGAATTATTGGCACCCCTTAAGCATAATAAACATAATAAGATATGTACAGTTATGGAAAAAATGAAGAGACCACACCAAATTTTCTTCAACTCAACATATCTACATGTATGGAACCAGTTCCATTCCAGTGCCTGAATTCCAACACAGACATACCCCATTCTATTGGGTGTTCACCTAAACCAAATCTTATTTATTCAGAAAAAGTACTAGGCATATGAAAGCTGTGATTAAAATATTGACTTATGCACTATCCTAAGTTTAAACATTAGTATTGTTTTGTTAAAAATGAATATAAACTTGTTTTCTTTGTATTATTATTTATATTATTATTCAAAGTCTGAAAACACTGCATCTTCTGTATTTTGACCAGTTATCAATTACAGCGAATAAATGCTCGTCATTGCTGCAAGGAAATATTTTTATTTGGAATTTGTCAGTAATTTATAGAATAAAACACAAATGTTCTAGTTCACACAAACACAATACAGTACTTACAAATAGTAAAACCAGAGAAACTCACAATATTGCAGTGCTGTATATAGTATATATTCAAGAGCTGTATATAGTAACTTAAATGTTTCTTTAAATTATTTGGAGAATTTGCTTGTCATTTATCTAATTAATATTTAACCTATTTAATATAATATTAAATCATATTAAATATATTTCTGCACTATTGTCTGTGACTTTTTATTGTTTCCCTGGTCTATGGGCTTACACATGTAAAATGCCTTTGTAATCAATCAGTAAAAGTGCTTCCAACTTTCATGAGACAGAAGGTTGTGAGCCTGCACAGATTAGGAAATGGTTATTTTTAAAAAAAGCAGTCAGTTTAAATTGTCATTAAGCCCAACCTTGTTAAGCATTACAGAAAGTAGCTCAATGCTGTTATTTTTGGAGGGATTCACCAAGGACTTATAATGGGGGTGCCATTCTGTTTTAAATACACTCACTGACGAAAATAAAGCACCTAGATAGAAATGTCGGATTACTGCAAAACTCAGCATGCAGTTACAGTATGTCGCAGGCAGATATGTAAATGATTATAGGTGAGGACTGATTTGGCACTTGGTCTTGCCACAAGCGGGCATAAAAGTGCTTGTTATACCGCCATATAAAAAGGCTCTCAACGGCTACTTTTGGATAGTGTACCTCTTGGTGAGAGATTGTTGACTGCTAGACATGCCTCTACATGGTCTACAAGACATTTTGCCGAGATGACAGACTTTGAGAGGGGGCACATCATTGGACTGAGAAAAGCAGGATTGTCTGCCATGTAGGCCATTTTGACCTACCTGTTAGGTTCCATCTAGGGACTACAGATGGCTCAGACAGATCGCCAGTAGAGAGGATCGTTTAATCCACAGATAAGCACAAGCCGCTCCCACAGTTTCATTGTGCACCATCCAGACACAGGTGGCACCTTCACTACATACCCCTCTCTCTGACTGGACCATATCTAGGAACTTAGCAGAAGGACATCTGTCATCTCGGGTGCCCATTACATCTCGGGTGCCCATTACAATACTTGCCATTGACAGCCAGCCACCATCACCTTTATTTGTAAATGGTGTCGTGAACAAGAAACCTGGACTACTTATGGACTGGGACCATATTTTGTTTAGTGACGAATCCAGGTTTTGTTTGGGATCCAATAACGATTGGGTTTGAGTATGGAGGCCTCGTGATGAGCACTTCAATCCTGCCTTTTAGCAACACACTGACCCAACTGCTGGTGTGATCCATGCTCTAGAACAGTCAGTCACCCCTAGTAGTGATATGAGGGACACTGACAAGTCAGCAATATGTGCAGGGCATTCTGCAGCCACAGAGGTCACTGTGTTGTCATGGCAGGGATTCCAACTGGCATTTTTCAGCAGGATAATGCTCACCCACAAAGAGCAAGGGTTTCCCCTAGATTGCCTCAGACAGACTGCAACACTTCGTTGGCCTGCCAATCGAGCATTTATGGGACCAGCTGGGACGCCAGCTTTGGCAAACTATGAGTGTGGAGGATCTACAGGCCCAGCTGTGGGCAAATACGTCATAGAAGCATGTCTAGCAGTCAACAATCTCTCCCCAAGAGGTATACAAGCTAAAAGTAGCCTCTGATAGCCTTTTTATATAGCAGTAGGGGAAGCACTTTACACTCTCTTGTGGCAAAACCCAGTGCCTATTCGGACCACACCTGTATTCATTTACATACCTGCCTCAGACATAACTGCATGCCGAGTTTTGCAGCAGTCTGACATTTCTATCTGGGTGCGTACCTTTTTTTTTAATAGGTTTTATTTAAACAGCTAGTTTTTAGCTGTTATTTAACAAAAGTGAGGCACCAATATTGAAATGCCAAACAAAAATCACACCTCTGCCAAGCCACCACTGCTGGGCCCTTGTGCAAGGCCCTTAACCCACAATTGCTTGGGTTGTAACTGTATCAAAAGTCGCTCTGCATAAGGGTGTCTGCTAAATGCCATAAATCTAAATGTAAATGTGTAAAAATCCAAATATACAATGCAAATTAGTTTAACATCACTATTTACATGTTTAGATTGATATTATCTCACATTCATATAGGGGGCTAATAATTCTGCAGCTGATTCTCTATCATAGGTGAGGCTGATACAATGGTCAGCAACTGCAGATAGAAGATAGGTGCTCCTAACCAAATGGGAACTCGGCTTTAAAAAGAAAGCTCTAAAATATGTTATGAAACAAAGGTCTGAAGTTCCAGCTTACCATTGTGGTCCACTTGCTCTGTGTGAGCCGATATGAATCGGATTGGCCGGCTGGACATGGCTTCTTGAAAAACACCATCAGGGATGTAAAATTAGTGACTTTGGTACAGGTGATGTAAGAATGCTAGGATTATATCGTCATTTTCATTATAACCGTTATTCACGAGGGATCAATTATCCAACACTTTACGGGTCTCCTTCCTCTGTGCTCCATCCTGACCTTTCATTATGACAGCATTTGGAAGATGATGCACATGACAAAAAAGGCACTTGCAATATCCAGACAGCCATCGAAGACATAAAGCCTCACTAATTGCCTCGACTACCTTCCGGTGCCATTACCTACAATTCAGGATGCGCCTTATCTTGTGATAAATGCATTTTTTGTGTCAAGGTAGCAGACATCCAGTCTCGTAGGAGGATTTGCTAATGCATTCATAAGAACAGGTGCTTTGAACGAAAGTGAAATTATACTGACAGCACAATATTTTCACAAAGTCCCATATTCTCTGTAACAGCAACATAGTCGCACATCAGAAATAAAGCGCTTTGCATTAGTCACTCAAAACACTACAAAGTTGCAGTCTTGTCAACAGTCTTACACCAGACTCTACCAAGTCTCTAACAACCCACACAGCAGTCTCACACTTCTAAATTCACATAATATATCACTTCTTCATGCCATGCTCATTGCATACACACTCTATCCAGTTAAGCAAAATGCACAGGTTCAGGACATAACAGGATGATATAACAACCATCTAGATGATACGACAAATAATCTTACCTTAGAGGTTTAATTTTCCCCTCTGCAGGTGTGAAGTGATTAGTTCAGACAGTCCCTACTGTACAGGGAATCCCAGGTTTATATAGCAACCCCCCAACCTTGTGGCTTAGTGCTCTCACTCATTAACTGAGGCGCACTCTCACTGCCCACTCAGCAACTTTTACTGTTACTGACTGCCTGATATAGTCAAGCCAAGAAAATGAAACGATATTTTAGCTAATGACAAACCTGAATTGAAACAAACGTCAAAACGCACAACATATATAATCAATATTGTATTCACCATCTTGTAAGAATCTGACACCTTGTGGCGAGTTAAAAAGTGGCATCAAACACCCGAATCAGATCGCCTTAAGCAGATCATCATCTTTATCCGATTTGTAGCCTACTGTGTTGCAGCATTTTAACGTTACAGTGTGGCAAATAGTTTAATATTCCAACGTCTTGCACTTCCTGGTATTTATATTTGAGATACAGGAATTCATTTAATAGTGTTTGTGCACTGTGGCTAAGGCTATATGAGTCATTCAGCCGTAAAGGTGCCATTTGCCTGTTGTAACTCGTGAAAGTTAAACTTCATTTTCTATATTTTTTCAACACTATTCATAATGAGGCAATCTCAGCCAACTTTATTTTTACATTTTATTTTTACAGTCCTGTTACTCTTTATATGAGTAATAATAGTGAATTTTCAGGACAGAATTAGCAAATTCATAAAACGTAGCATCCATACTAAAACCACCAGGACACAGATTACATTCTAATGATTTACCAAAAAACTGTATTATTACAATAAGCAACTAACATCTAAAAATAATTTTGGTACCAGGAGAGTAAGTTGAGAGTAATTGAGATTGTATATTTGATGACAATCTCATCAAATATACAGGAAAAAATAAGAGAGAACTTCTCATGATCTTCCCATGGTCTTCAGAAGATCCAGATGTTGCAACTTCCTATTAAACACGTGACTTGTGGTATCTTCCATAATTTTCAGAAGTGGGAATATGTTAGGATAACACGGCTGAAAACCTGGGGACACGATATTATTATATTATATATTTCTTATGAAAAAAAAATAAAGCATAGGTGAGAAAAGAAAAAAAAGGATTTTAACAATTATATTTAGTTGTGAAGTGTAATGTTAGAGACCAGGGACAGGTAACAAATACTATTTCTCAGTGGTTTAGGTAGTTTTAGTAATGTTTTAAATAATATATCTTAAACTTGCAGCTACATCACTGTGCAGGATGCTTTGCTTAATAATAAAATGTTTTTTACAGTTAATTATATTAATTATCTATACATGTAATGTTCTGGGGATGGAAATGAATGACTCATATAGCAGAAGTGCTAGTGTGTTGTCTGAAACTAATTATTAATAATTAATTAACCATTAATTATAACTAATTAATTTTAATGTGGATTAAAACATTCAGAGCAGTAAAGAATTGGAAAAGGGCACAAGTGTATTTATCTCACGTAGAGGGAGGATTTAGGTTAGAGAGGCAAAATTTTCTCCAGTGAGCACAACTGTAAATCAACTTACATTGATAGCATTTTGCCGTCTCCAAATCTACCTCCATGCCAATTAACTATTTCCTTTATCTAATCATAAACATAAGGACCTGGAAGTATCTAGATGCTATTGGAACTATGACTGGAATCAGGTTCTGTCTTCAGACATAGAGAATATATACAGAATATAAAGACATTTCTGGCAAATAAACAATTAAGGTTTATTTGGAATAGATTGAAAAATGGTTATTCTAAACAGAATCTAATCCCCACTGTTAAGCATGGTGCAGAAACTGTGATATAATGTTTGGCCTTCTAAAAAACATAAAAGTCCTTAACGTACATGGCATCTTCAAGACCAGGATGTTCATTCATTCAATTTCTATCCCACTTGATCTTGGACAGGGTGGTGGGAGAACCTAGCATAGGGCATAGGGTACAAGACAGGAACAACAATAGATAGGGTGTCAATCCATCAAAGGGCACATACAGACACCAATTTATCTAACAAATGTCTTTGGACTGTGGGAGGAAACTGGAGTACCTAGAGTCAACCTACACGGACACAAGGAGGACATACATACTCAACACAGAAAGGACCCAGACCACTCCACCTGGTATCGAACTCAGGATCTTCTTTGTTTAAGGGGAGAAATGAGTGAGATCTCAAGTGGTGGAAAACAATATATTTAGGCTATGAGAAGTCTAGAACCACATAATTTCAGTTACAGCTTGAACTCCTGAACCAGTGATACCAAAG